>APFE031206841.1:0-16227 GCA_000404065.3 Pinus taeda
TGTACGCTCTGTAAGCCAAAGGATGGGTGCGTACCCCTGTAAAGGTAAAAAGGCGCGAGTTTCATCTTAAAAAAGTTACTTGTGGTCACTTCTAGAGCCTTCTAGAAGAGTGGTTGACGTGTATTGAGCGCCTCCAGATGGTTCATGCATCCCTATGATAGAGGAACTTATCCCATCAAGAGAGGAGCTACCCCATCCAAAAGAGGGAGTATCCCATTGATGTTGGAACTGAATAACTTCCTCTAGAACACTATAAATACAGGCATTGGGCCAGAGGAGGGGAGGTTGAAAGCTGAGCATTCCAAAGGGTAAATGCTGCTGGAATGACTTCCATTGTTAACTTGTGAAGAGAGATTACCATCTTTTCTTGTTGCCATATTGGGAGTGGGTGAGCTTGTCAAAGTAGAGGAAATCTCTTGTTGGACCCTGGGAGGAGCTTGCACAACACCAAGGCTCAGGTTGTAATGGTTCCTTTTTTGTTTCCTTAATACAAATAGTCCATTCTTCTCAATGATTTGTTGTTAATGAATTATTTCATGTACTCCTTGGTCTATGTGATGAATATGCTTTGTTTTGTGAAATATTCAGGTGTTATGTAATCCTTTGCTTTGTTAGTGTATGTAGGTCTTAAAGTGAAGGAGGAGCTCATCTGGATCAGCAAGGCTGGACTGCTACAACAAGCGTTGGGCCTAAGGTAAGATCGGAAAACACTTGGTTTCTCATAGAATAATGTATGTTTAGAGAAGGATTGCTCTTGTTTGGTTTGTTTGTCACTAGAGAGTCTTAGACTCCTAGGGAGGTTAGGTTTGTCCGCAAAAATAACTCTTTCCGCATGACACAAAGGCTAAGTTTTTTTTTTCTAGAATGAGCCCATAAAGCTTGGCTAGGATGTGGCTAATCATAATGGTCCTATCGTTAGAGGGAACTCTTTCGTTCCCATTTTTGAAGATAGGCACAATAAGGCTTTTGCATCCAAAGCTTAGGGAAGCCATGCTTTACGACCAAATTGAGAAGCTCGTGGAGATGAGGAATGAGGATAGATTTTCCCATTTTAAAGATCTCATCTTGGTAACCTTTAATATCTTTGGCTTTCCCATTAGCGAGCTTATTAATCCTAGACTCAACGTCTTCCAAAGAAAAAATATCATCCTTAATAAGAGTGTTTAAGATGGTGCCCATGGTGTCCAGAGAGTCATACAACTTCTTAAGTTAGTTATCCCAATTTTCTAGGGGGATAGAATGATTATCTTTAGTTTAACAAACAAGCACATTCTGCAAAAACTTTTTGGGCGCAACTTTAGAAAGGTGGAGAAGATGCTCTTGTCTCTTATTAATATATGACCTTTTCTTCCTCTTAATGAGATCTTTGTATATACTTATATTCTGGAGATTAATGCTTTCATTAGGGGTGTCTCTGATTGCTTTCCTGACAATTTTACAGTCTTTGTCATACCAAGGATTGGAAGTTCTATTATTTTTCTTATACGAAGTCTTATTAGAGAATTTGTTAATGGTGGTGGAAAGGGTAGTAGTAAAATGGTAATAGATATGATCAATGTTGTTATTATAAGCCAGGGAGCCTAAATTCCTTTCCAAATCCCTTAAGAAAAGGTTGACCTTACTTCTATCGAAGTGAATATTACTTTTTCTTTCATTGTTCTCTTGCATGTGGGTGGTATGCATAAAAAGATTGAGGGATAAAGACAAAGGTCTGTGGTGAGAGTCAGGCTCGTACCCGTTAAGAAGCTCAAAGTTTGTAATATGGTTGAGGACACGAATGTCAGAGATCACATAATCCATGACGTTGCTACCGAGCCCATGGAAACATGTAATCTGATTGGAGAGAGATCATTTATTAATACCATTGCAAATGATTAAGTCTTGGAAACTACAAAGTTTGAGGAGCTCCGTGCAAAATAGGTTCTCGATTATGTCTTCATATTTTCTCATGAATCTATTAGCTAAGTGACCATCCTCGTCAAGCCACAAGGGGTCGGGGTTATATTTGTTACTTAACATAATAACTTGATCAATAGTAGTCCGAGCATTAAAGTCCCCAAGAAAAATGACATTTCCTTCATTCCTTAGGTTGTAGATGTCTTTTTCTAAGGTATTGGAAGGGCGATCCTTATCTAGGTTGTTTTTCTTATAGGACGTAGAGTTGACAGGGGCGAAATAACAGATTGCAAGGAAGATCCTATTGGTTGTAGATTCAGAGATCTCGATCCAAATGTATTGATTGAAGGGGTCGGTTTTATGAAGACGAATGTGAGAGGAAGCATTGTTCCTAATATAACAGGCAATGCCACCAAAACCTCTCCTAGAGGATTTCTTATTCTAGGCAGACCAAAGAGTGAACCTGTCAAGGTGAGGGACCCTAGATTCATCATGCTCCCAAGTTTCAACTAAAAGAATAAGATCAATATCACTCGGGATCCAACTTAACATAGGACCTTTACACCATGGAAAACCATGACAGTTCCAAAAGAGGATCCTAAGTGATGCTATTCCCTATTTGTCGTTCGTGTTTGGGACTCTGTCTCTAGTAATAAATTGTCTATTCCTAATGATTTCCCATTTCCCTTCTTTTCTTGCCTCCTTGACCTTTTGTACTTCTTTCCTAAGTTCAACTTGGTCTTCTGGAATGAGGTCTTCATTTATAAAGATTCTCGTTCCTTTTAAGCTTAGGGATTTCCTATGTATATCTTTTATGGTCATTACAATTGACCTTGACGCAGATTAGTCTATGTTTATGCTCAAGTATCTTTCCTACCCTTATTCTTTCGATGAGATAAGTTGTTTGAATTTGAGATTTTGTCTTTAATTGTTCTTTAACTAATTTTAATAATATCCATGGGAAATATTCATGATTAAAAATCTTGTTATATTGTAAATATTAAGTTTTTATCTGCTTATTAATTAAATTTAAAGATGATTATGCAATCATTATTTTTTTTTCTAAGTAAAAGTAATCTATTAATATGTACAAAAAGATACAAAGAGGACAAGGCCTCGACCAACGAAACGTAGAGTATCAGCAAAATCTGGACTGCCCCGACATTAGGGAAACCAGTCTAGTGAGAGCATAAACTTCAAAAATGGTATCACTTCTCAAGTCCAGACCCCAAATAAAAACATAAGGATGGTTCCTTGACGATTTGTCCAGGTAGGAAGCCAAAATCCAAGCAACACAAGCAAAAAACACAAAGTCCAGATAATGAACACCTAGGCAGCCTCAACTGTCCTCGTACTATCATCAGGCAGCCCCTGCCTATTCCATCCCACGGGTTTCACCTCTAGGTTTCCGCCGATGCGGTCTTGCGATGCGATCTGATCTGATCGCATATCGCTATAAGTTAAGGCCTTGCCCTTTGGTCTCCCCATCTTGCGATCCGTCGTCGGGTCCGCGACATCGCATTGCACTTGAGAAACTGTGGAGGCTCCACCCCTAGGATTTCGCCGATCCGATCAGATCGCGATCACATATCGCTATGAGTTGAGGCCTTGCCCTTTGGTCTCCCCATTCTGCGATCTGCCGTCGGGTCCGCATCATCGCATCACACATGTGAAAGTGTGGAGGCTCCGCCCCTAGGTTTCCTCCAATGCGATATTGTGATGCGATCTGATCACAATCGCATATCACTATGAGTTAAGGCCTTTCCCTTTGGTCTCTCCATTCTGCGATCCGCCGATGTTGCGAAGCAATCTGATTGCGATCGCATTGGTTATCGATCTGCGATCCGCCATAACTGTTGCATTGAAGAGAGTCGAAGTCTGAGGCATGCTGGAGCGTGCTAAGGCATGAACTAGAGCAGAGGATAGGATATGATAACCGGAACCACTGGAAATGATGCCATTGAATTCTGCACTTCTCAAATGCAAAGATCCGTTAATTAGAAGCCAATTATCTAGCTTGATCAGAAGTCAATTATCACCCCATCTTTCCCCTCCCATGTCCCGTCATATTTAACACCCTTCTATATACCCGCATCCAGGAGAGCTGCATCCCTTTGGACCAGAATTTCGCACTCCTAATTTTGATCATGATTCTAAATTATGTCTAGAGCTCCAGTGAGAAGAGTGTGCCCATTTTCCACCCCCAAATTGGCAAGTAGATCAATGACCTTGTTTCCTTCCTGTTTAACGTGATTGAATATGATGGCCTGATTGGTGTGAAGCGATTGTTCTATTGCATCCAATCTGGCTTCAAGTCTCCAACTGTTGGCAATTTTATGTGCATGTGCCCCATTGAGGAGTTGATTGGCCAGGTTGATGAAGATTAGGGAGTCACCTTCGATCTCCAGAGGTTGGAAGCCATGACGCTGGGAAAGGAGTAATCCTTGCCAGAGACCCTCCAGTTCAGCCGAGTTGTTCGTGTCCCAGCCAATGATTCTGAAGTAGATTAGGAGAGGCGAACCCTCATAATCTCTAAATATGCCACCAGATCCTGCTTTGTCGGGATCGCCCTTTGAAGCTCCTTCAAATTTGAGTTTGAAAGTATGCTTTGGAGGGGGGTCCATAAGTGCTTTCTGATGTTGTTGCCTTCTGAAGGTCTGTGATTGTGAGTACCTTGTGGGAGTTGTATGTTCCAATTTTCCCAGATGGCTTTCTCATTTGCAAGAGTGGGAAAATCTTTCGTATGCCAATTTTGAAGCTCCAAGGTCTCTTTAAGATTGAGACAAAAGTTGCCCCAAATGATTTCTACAGGAGTGCTTTGATCTTTGAATATGCGCTTATTTCTTTCTTTCCATATTGTCCAGAGGAGCAGGCCGGGAATCATTCTCCATAATTGGTTGAGAAGTTCGCTTTTATATGGGTTCTGGTGCCAATGGCGAATGGAGCTGATTATGTCTTCGGACCCTCTACATCTTTTTTAACAATAGAAGCTAGCCTTCTCCCACAGTTGGTTGGCAAGAGTGCAAGAGTCCAAGAGGTGTTGGAGCGATTCCTCCTGAGAATTAC
The DNA here is from genome assembly GCA_000404065.3 of Pinus taeda. Lineage (NCBI taxonomy): Eukaryota > Viridiplantae > Streptophyta > Pinopsida > Pinales > Pinaceae > Pinus > Pinus taeda. Next base: position 4,963 of record APFE031206841.1, read on the forward strand.
AATTGGGACATATGGAGGACTCATGAAAGTTTCTTTTCCTAAGATTGTCCCAAGTGAGTATTTTCTAGTGCCCAACAAGCCAGAGGAATAGGGAAACTTTGGGCCAAGTACCTGGTGACCAGATTCTGCCCCAGAGAGGATCCAGGGGCATTGGATCATTGCATATAATTTTATAAGCTTCTTTGGTGGTGAAGGAGCCTTTTGGGGTATATCCCCATCTTAAAATATCCCTACCTTCGGATGATCTAATGCGACGATTCAGGAGCTCACTCTCCATGACCTCCTTAGTCTGGTTATCTGCATTCTTGATCAGTCTGTCGATCTGCTTCCATTGTCTATACCCTTGTTCTGTCTCCAGAATCCATTATTGTTGGACATATTCCTTTTGTTGCTCCTCCCACTCTTAGCAAGGAGGCAGTCTATAGATGTCGTTGAGCTTTGGTAGTTGGTTCCAGGCATCTGTCCAGAACCAAGCAGTGCTGTCGTTCCTTATTTCCCAAAAGCTGTGTTGTTGGAGCAAGAAGTGTTTTCTGGCAGCGTTCCATATTAGTGATCCCTTTTCAGTTGGAGTGAATCTAATTAGCTCCTCCGTTGGTCTGTGATTGGCATATTTTGCTGTCCAGATGGTTGCCCATGGCTTGTTGGGAGCAGAGAGCCATTGCCACCATATTTTTGCACCCATGATTTCATTGCTGTGATGAGGATCTCTCAGGCCTATACCCCCTTCTTCTTTGGGCTTGCATGCTGTCGTCCATTTTGCCAAGGCCCATTTGCGATTTGTGCCAGTTGCTCCCCAAAGAAAATTGCACTTTAGAGCTTTTATTTTTTTAAGAACCCATTTAGGCACTGCCAAGATTGAGAAAAGGTATAGAGGCATTGCCTATAGCACATCTTTGATTAGCACTAATCTGCTGGCTATGTTCAGAGTTCTATGAGTCCATAAAGTGAGACGAGATTCAAGTTTCTCAAGGAGCATACGCCAAGAGGCGTGCTTGATGGCAGAATCTATTAAGGGAGCTCCAAGGTATTTGGAGGGTAAGGAGGCTATGGAGAAGCCTAGAATGCGGGTAATAGCATGCTGAGTAACAGGGGGGTGTGGAAAAAGAAGATCTGCGATTTGGCCGTGTTTATGCTCGTCCCTTAAGCATCAGATAAATCATTCAGAAGGGATTTAAAAAGGGAGGCTTCCTAAACAGAAGGGTACCCAAACAGCATGTTGTCATCCACGAACTGTTGATGAGTGATGGCTGGAGAATTGTGTATGGATAGACCTTTGAGATGCTGGGAGCGAAGGGCATGTTTGATATGGCGACCCAGACCTTCCGCCATTAGAACAAAAAGGAATGGGGAAAGTGGATCTCCTTATCTGATGCCTCTAGAGGGGCTGAAAGGTAGAGAGGGTATGCCATTAATGAGGATAGAGAAAAATGTTGTGGAAATTAAACTCAGAATCCATCGAATCCACATTAGGGAAAAACCAAAGGCTGTTAGCATTTTTTGAATATAGTTCCAGCTTAACTTATCAAAAGCTTTAGAGAGGTCAATCTTAAGAATCATACCTCCTTGTTTGGAGTGCTTGAGGGAGTGTATGATTTCATGAGTGAGGATAATGCCATCCAATATTTGTCTTCCTTCTATGTAACCAGATTGTTCAAGCGAAATGAGCAAGGGAAAAAGCGGCTTCAACCTGTTATCAATGACTTTGGATATCACCTTGTAAATAACATTGCATAGTGCGATTGGACGAAATTTATCCGGAGTACTGATATTCTCTTCTTTTGGGATGAGGGCGATGAAAGTTGAGTTTAGAGAGGGCAGAAGCCAATGAAGAGTGCGTGATTCCTCCACCACTAGCCATACCTCCTCTTTGATAAGATCCCAAAAGGAGTGGAAGAAGGTAGTAGTGAAGCCATTCAGACCAGGAGATTTGCCCTCCTTGAGCTGGTTCATAGCTAAATCCACCTCCTGAGGCATTACTGGTCGAAGGAGAAGTTGGTTGTGTTCTTCTGTGATAATTTTCGGCACATTTTCAGTGATCTTTTCTATAACAGGCCTTCTATCAATTTGGGGTTCTTGGTGGACCTCCTGGAAGTGATTGATAAACTCCTGTTCGATCTCTACATGGCTTTCCACTCATTCCCCCCCTTGCTTTTGTATGAAAGAGATGGTGTTGTGCATTCTTCTTTGTATTGTAGTTCTATGGAAGAATTTAGTGTTCCTCTCTCCTTCTTTCAGCCATCTTATTCTAGATTTTTGCTTCCAGAGGATTTCTTCCTGCTTTCTTCTCTCCTCCAATTGATTGTGAATGTGCTTTTCCTGTTCCAATGTCCCTTCCTTGTAGCCCTCTATGATTATCTGTTGCTGGAGTTCTCGCATTTATTTGTTTAGATCTTGTTGATCCTGGAAGATGTTGCCAAAAGTCTCTTGATTCCAGTGCTTGATTTGGGATTTCAGGAATTTGAGTTTATGTTGAAACTGATGCATTTTTTATCCTTCTGGCAAAGGGAAGTTGGTCCAGGTGGATTTGATGAGGTCATGGAAGGCGGGGTGGGAGAGCTAAAAAGCTTCGAAGCGGAAAGGACGCCTGGTAGAGTTGCCTGGTCTTTGCTATTGGAGAGAGATGGGCTAATGATCTGAGCTTGAGAATGGAAGAATTGATGCCGAGATGTCACCTCCAAGATGCACTGCATTATCTGAGATGAGGAATCTGTCTAGTTTGGAAGCAATTTGATGTCTCCCAACCCTGCGATTGCTCTAGGTGCACATTCCATTACAGAATTACAGATCAATTAGCATATTGTTTTGGATAAAATCTTTAAAGTGGCCATTTTCCTGTTCCAACTTGGCTTGGCCTCCCTGCTTTTCCTCCAACTTGGTGATCATGTTGAAGTCTCCTCCAATGATCCAAAGAGGATGGAGTCTATTGAAGTTGAGTGTTTCTATTATGTCTAGAAGAGCAATTTTGTTGCCTACTTCCTGTGGGAAGTAGACGTTGGAGAGATGACCATGAATGTTGGTGCCAATTATATGAAAAGTAGCCTGTATAATGTGATGGGAGGCATGAAAGTCTGAGAGCGTTATAGCTTGCGTGTTCCAGGCAATTGCCAGTCCCCCGGAGGCACCCAAAGCATCCACCGCAACCGAGCGACAGCCTAGCCATGCTCTAGAGAGGATGTTTCCAAGTGTGTTACTGTTACATTTCGTTTCCTACATAAAGAAGATCTGGGGTTGCTCCTGCTTTATCATGTTTTTTATCATTCTGAGTTTGCCAGGGTTATTGAGCCCTCTTAGATTCCATGAAGTGAGCTTCATGATTCACTATTTGTGGTGGGATTGTAGTACTTTGTCAACTTAGCATATCTGCCTGAGTCTACTAGGATCTTCCCTATTGCAATAGTTCTTTGAATATCTGTCTTTCTTCCACGTTTTTTGGAGTCTTTAGGAAGGAAGCTGCCATCCCATTGACTGCTCAGTTGTATGCCCAGTTGTTGTTGCTGGTAAGCCCTGGAGATGATGAATTCTAGGGTATTGATCTGATGCTCTTGAATCTTGTCGTAGTCTTTCTTTCTGCATGCTTGTTCAAGCTCGAAAATGTCAAGTCCTCCCAAATCAATGCTTTCCGGTTCTTCTTCCATATGTTGCGTCTGATTGCTTTCTGCTGAGGCGATTGCTAAGTGCAGTGTCTGGCTGGGGATACCATCAACATCCATTCCATTAGGTTTCCAATCAGGGTCTTTTCGAGCCGCCTCAAGAATCCCAATGTTGTCACTCAGGGGTAAGGGAGTGGAAGAGCCAGACAGAGGGGGGGGGAGAGGTTGAGATGATCAGCGGTGGGATTGGCAAAATGTTCTGAGGTGGATCTTCTGAAGTTTTAGCAAGAACCTCAAAGCTATTGCTTGTGGAGGGAATGGGAGGAGTCCTGCATGGGCCTTTTCCCGGAGGAAGGTTTTTTATGTGATCTTTTTCAATTTGGGACCTTGGTAAAGCCATCATGAGCCGACTTGTCTGAGGGGTAAGAGGTTTGGGGTTTAGCATTTAGAGGGCAGTCCCGAAAAAGATGCCCATGGGAATGACACTTGCGACAACAAAAGGGTACATGTTCAAAATCTAGGGGTTGGATCCATTCAAAGTCATCATGGTAGAGACTTACCGAGTCCGGAAGGGCTTTGTCCAGGCGCATGAAGACACAAATATGGGCATAGGAGGTGTATCTGCGCAACTTCGTTTCCTCAACAATTTTTATAAACTCCCGCAGCCCCTTGCCAATGTCTCTCAGTGATTCTAAATTGGTGCCCAACTGAAATCCTCCTTGTCACGGTTAAATCTCTCTACCCACTCCCTTAAATACAGACTAGCGGAGTTGAAGAAGTAGGGACCTTCATCCATAACCCTGTTCTGATCTTCGATGCAAATGAAAATCGCAGTGAAAAACCCTTGTGGTCCTAGCTGCAAGGTGACATGTCCCTTGGGTTTCCATTTGGCAGAGATCCATCCTTGCAAAGCTTTTTCAGTCGGCCATAATCCAATAAATTTTCCGATGAGCGCATGGTCCTTCATGTACTGGATTTGACCATTGATTCTATGGCTAGGAAGTTCTATTTTGCAAGTCGTTGAAGTAACCTTGGGCATTTCCTATTGCCCAATCTTTCCTTCTTGTATTTTACTGCGCCTGTCTGACTTATTAGTGGGAGCGTTTGTCGTAACTTGCATTGGGAAATCTCTTGTACCCGTGTTTACTTGTGCTGGACTGGAAGGCTTTATCGGTTCCTTCGCTTGATTTTCTCTCTCTACTGAGGGGGAAGGCTTTGAAGCCCCCCCCTGAGGGTCAGCCATAACAGTGTGTTCTATGACAGCAAGCTGCTGTCGCGAGAAGGAAGGCTGACGGAAAAGAGAAGCAGGAGGGGTTCAGACTGCGTCGTTGCAGGGGCGAACAAAGAACCCTAGGTTGCAAAGCGCGCTCGAAGAAGTATTCTTCAATCCACAAGCATGGACCCTTTAGCCAGTCCTTATTGAACTTTTACTTGTATAATATTTTTTAGAATCTTAGGGTATAATGCAAAGCATTATATTGTAGCTTCTTTCTCTTCATTTTCTCAACATGCATAAGCTTGCCACAATAACTTCCCATGCAATCATTATTTTAATTTATATGGTAAAATAGATATAAATTTATAAGTACTATTTATATGTTATATATTTAATGTGATATGTATATTATAACTTCTTTATCTCAAATTTGTTTCGTAATTTTATTAATAAAAACAAAGCTACAATAAAAATGAATTTAAAAAATATCTCGCATCTCACATCTAACCCTCAGATATTTAACACTCACCCATCCACCCTAAACTAGGGTGTAGTGCATCTCTCCACGCAAAACAACAAAAACTAACAAAACTAATAACTTAATTTTAAATTATATTATTATTAGTTTAAAAAATTAATATTAAAATAAATATATATACATTCAAAAGTATGGAATAGATTTTTATCCAATAACATTTATCATTACTTTGTTATGGAGATTCTTAATTTGTAATAACTTTGTAACATACCATGGTTTAATACTATGGCCTATCAATACCACATGCCCAAAAAACTATAACTAACTTGTTTATATGATAATATTTTTTTAAAATAATCCATTTAATAAAAAAAAGAAAAGAAAGAAGATAAATCTCAATTGCTATTAAAAATATTCTAGAATATTTCATTAAATTTAAATCTCACTATTTATTTAATAACTTTAATAATTAAATTAAAATCTAAAAACCCTATTTCAAAATAAACATATCTATTAACATAATTACATTAAATAATTACATTAATATCTTAATAATCTAAAATACCGTAGCCTAATCACGCTAATCCTAATCACGATATTAGATAGAATGAATTTGACCAAGGTATGTGGTAACGGTCATAAATCTTTAATGATATTTAATGATATTGTGGACTAAATTTACCCTCAGCCACTTCCAAACATGACACTCAAGCGCAACCATAAATTTTTTGAAAGAAGGTCAAACAGAAGTTAGAGCTACGTAATATCACCACAATCCTTCATTAACTATAAGCAAGTCAGGCAGGGAATGAATTATTTGTAAGGTTCAGGAGATGGGTTCTCTAGCTGATTTCTGCGTGGCATTCCTCTTAATAGGATCCACGCATCTGGTAGCCACCACTGCTGATCCCAACTCTAGGAGGACTATAGAGCTGGAAAAGGGGCCTCATGGTGTTGTATGGGTTGTTCAGCTTTCGGATCTCCACTTCAGTGTTCATTATCCGGAGAGAGCTCTCTCCTTTAGAGAGCTTGTTGGAAAAACTCTGGCCATGATCAATCCCGCCCTGGTGCTGATAACAGGAGATCTTACAGGTATTTTCTTGATCCCTCTTTAGCTATAGTTACGTGTTTACAGAAAATAAGCGAGAGATATTATATATATATATATATATATATATATATATAATATATATGGAAATAACAAATGGGTTGTATGTTATGGCTTTCAAGTTGTTTTGCACATTCCCTGTATTGCATATAATCATAATTTCACCAGTTTAAACGAATGCACGAGGAATTAATGGGTTAATGTTACCCAATGCGATTAACATGAGTATGAACCGGGAATTAAACTCAGTCGGATTCACAGTGAGTAATCTGCGTTATGTTAGTAAGTTGGTTTAATTGATAACAGGGAAAACATAGTTGCTTAATGTATGGACTGTGGATTAACCTCGTATAGGGTTTTGCCATGGGTTTGGAGCCTTGGGCAATATTGACAGGCGTACACGATAACAGTCACTGTTAAGAGAGTAAAGATGGGTTCCCTTTCATAGCAAGAGAACTATGTTTCTTTAACATGGCGCGTTTTGGGAAATATCCTCGAGTAGGATTGACAGGTATAATTCACTCTTGGGCTAGTGAATATGTTTTGTTTGATAGTATGGCAATCATGGTTAAGTCAAGTGAAAGACCCTGATTTCCCAACTAGGAAGACAATTATGCTCCGGCATTGAAGATCACATTCTATGTGTAGAGGAGGTGTCAGAAGGTTCAGTCTAGTAATAGATATTTGCAATGTTCCACCAAGTTTCCAGGATGGGGGAGTGCCGGCGCAGGGAGATGCACATGAGGGACATATAGAAGCACTCCCAAAATTTTGGGAAATTCACTGGGGATGTTGAGGTTCTCTAAAAATATAAAAATAAATATAAAATGATAAGATCCAACAATAACAATTCATCCCATGCAAATTTATCATTGTGCAATGTAATACTAAATAGTAAACAGTAAAATGTTTGAGTAATTGTCATGCTCATTTCATTGGGAATCAATTATGTAGACTAACTGCCATCTTGGGAACATGTTTTGGAAGTTTACTAATGGCAGTGGTGTAACAGAAAACCTCAACATGGTATTCGAGCCTTGGCCTAGGTTTGATTCCCCAAGTTGCATTTGAGGGGGGAGGGGAGTGTTGGAGTTATTGTCATGCTCACCTCATCGGGAATCAATTATGTGGACTAACTGCCACCTTGGGAACATGGGACTAACCACTCACTCAAGGTAATGGTAAGGGTTTGGAAGATTTCCAAGGCCCATGGGTTTTGGTGTAATGGCAAACCCCAACATGGTTTTGGCCTAGGTTCGATTCCCCGAATTGCATTTGAGGGGGTGTGTTCGAGTAATTGTCACACTCACCTCATTGGGAATCAATTACGTGGACTAACGACCACCTTAGGAACATGGTTTGGAAGTTTACTAAAGCCTGTGGGTTTTGGTGTAACGTAAAACCTTAACATAAAATAATATTAACATAAGATCTAGAAGTTTCTCAAAATAAAAACCCCAAAATTATTATTTACAAGGGTTAGAAATTATTCACAAATTATTAACAAATTATCTATAATAGTTTACAAGAGAAAATAAGCTCTAGTTAGCAAATAATTCATTAATAGCCCAAGAATAAATTTTGTAAGACAATTTGATGGCAATAATTTTAATTTTAATGCACAAACCCAAACTCTACAAAATAAATTCGTTAGATAAGCTCAAGATCCAAACAAAATGTAATCACCTCAAACTCCATGAACTTGGGTCTTTCACCAAGGGCTGAATCGCCTGAAAATATCTCTATACACTGAAAAGATAGATCATTAGCTTCATAGGGGTTTGATCCACACAAATAGGCTAGTGATCTAAAGATGCCTACTAGATCCACTAGCTTCGATGTGTTTACTCTAGCCCAAAACCTAAAGAGAGACACATGCGCTAATAGATAGTCCAACCACTAGCTATGAAATAATGATCTTCAGTTAAAACATAAAATTAGAGCATTAAACACATTCAGCACATACCATGAATCATTGAACAAGAGACACCTTGAATTGAAACCCCAAAGTCTTTATTAATGTAGAAATTCCAATAGAGCTTAGCTCAGTACAAGAGATTTTCAACCATGTCGAAGTTACAATGAGGAGCTTGAAAGCTTCCATATATAGAAAATGAGAGGGATCAACCCCTCCAAGTGGAAAATAACGGCTAGTTTCTCAATCCATGGCTTGATCCTTCTGCAGAACTTGTCCAATTGATTGAAGGACTTATAAGACACCCTTGGTTGGAGAATTCTTGGGACAGCATTTTGAAGACATCTTGTTGAGAAGCCTTATTGAATATCATGATGCATTGAATGTCTTCATGAGGTGACCTTGGAGTATCATCCTAGAAGTACCTTGTGAAGACATCTTGAAGAAGACATTATTGGACACCGTGATGCATGAGACATCATGAGGTGACTTGAAGAACTTGTTTGGGTACGATGAAGTGCAGTGGCAATATCTTCTAATTGAAAAGGTTGCCATTGATGATGTTGCGTGGAGACTACAGTGAAATTGAAGATTGACAGGGCTCGGTGAAGAAGACTTTGGGAGCTGTGAACCACAACTAAACATATCTTGACAAAGCGAAGCTATAGGATTGGTGTCCTTGGAGTTGGTGTTCCTAAACTCAAGGTTGGTGCCTTGGATAAGATAGGATTGAAGCCCTAGAGGTTGGAGCCTCATTAAAGTCCAAGTAGGTGCTTAGCACATTTCAGGTTGGAGCTTGGGTGTCTTCATCTAGGGTCAGAGCCCTACCTATATTGTACTTGATTCATTATAAATATTATATGAATAAAAGCATTTATTTCTATTGTTCATTTTGTGTTCTAAATATAAGTGATCTAATTTGTAAAAGTAACAATTGAAAAGAAATATTTATTCACCCCCCCTCTCAGTATTTCCAATAGTGCCGAGATTGCGCAGAGCCTAGGAGCTCTCTCACCTTCAGGTTGCTGGGGTTTAGAAGGTTGTGGGAACATTGTAGAGTAGAGCTGGTGAGGTACTGTGGTCAGAACAATACCTGATAGGGCAAGGCCAAGAGGAAGTTGCTACCGAGGGTTTCTAGCCGAGAAACTCGGATCAATGGTGCGGTTGCACAGACGATCAAAGTAGGGGGCATCTCGACATCGGCAGAAGGATTTCCAGGAGGGAAATCGAGACTTAGAGGGAGTCAGATCGAGAACTTCTAGGAGGGAAGTGGAAGAGCATCATGGCACTACATGGAGTAAGAGACCAAGACAGGTTGGACGAAGCATCAAACTTTGTAGTTTGGAAGGCCAAAATCTTATCCGTACTTGACAAAAATCGTATCAAGAACTTCGCCTTGAAGATTATAGCTACCCTAGTCGACCCAAATGATAATGACAAGTACGAGGAGGCAATGGTGAGGGCCAAGAGCATCATCCTTGATAGGGTCAAGGACCATGTAGAACCACATATTGCCGAGAAAGAAATGACATATGAGATGTGGGAGGCCCTCAAGAAATTGTACCAACATACTTCTGTGTAGAGAAGAATGTTACTAGAAAATTCGCTGAGGTCGTATCAGATGAAGAAGGGAGAACCGATTGACACCTTCTTCGGAGGACACTAAATGAGATCTGAGATCAGTTGACTGCTATAGAAGCCACGCTGGATCAAGAATAGATGGTGAGAACAACCCTGAATGCTATCTCAGAAGACTGGGAGGTATTTGTCCAGAGTATACTGGGCAGAGGGACACTTCCACCTTGGGATGAGATGTGGGCGACTCTTCACCAAGAAGAGATCAGACGACAGTCAAAGGCAAGAAGCAGTAGTAAGGGGATCAAAGTCAAACAGGAGGAGGAAGATGTTGCCCTAGCATCTGAGGGAAAACAAGAAAAGCGGAGAAAGGATCTCTCCAAGATCAAGTGCTTCCACTGTGGGGAGCTGGGTCATTATGTGACTCAGTTTCGAAGGAATAAGATTAAGGGAGAGTCTTTCGAGACTAAGGCAGTGCCAACAAGGGCAGAGAAGGAAGTGTGGATAGATGATAACTGTGCCATGAGTGCACACACATCACTTGAGCGAAAGTAGGGGGACATCGAGTTGTAGTCAGGCGGACTACAGGCGATGAGGGGCAAGATCCTCGAGGTACCCAGCCTCTTGGATTAGACCTTGCTACGGAGCCCCAAAGAGGAGTAGTAGGACTGGCTAATGTGGGTAGAGACGGATGCGGATGAAGCGGTAGAGAGAGCTATAATGTAGGAGTCCCAAGAGAGCGCTAGACTAGCAAGGTGCAGCAATGTGAGAGGCATGGGAGTGTTGCACCAGTGCAGGATGGCATAGAGAGGGGTGCAATGGTGCGAGATGCAGGGAGTTGTTGCAGCAACGTAGAGGTCAGAGAGGGAGCACTTGTCAGCAACAGAGGGAGCTTTAGCATCAGGAGGGTCTCTAGCCCAACAAAGAGGTCAGAGTTGGGAGATCAGTTACTTACTTCTTAGTAAATGAGTTGCAGTGCAGCAGTGGGTAGCACGATGCAACACGATTAGAGGAGTTGTAGTGCGGATGCAGTGTTGGGAGAAAGGACCAGCAACAAGATGGATGTAGAGGGAGCTATTGTACAGATGCAACAATGGCAGTGGCAGAACCATGGGCAGCAGTACAGGATACAGCAACACAGAAGATGGTGGGTAGCAGGCCTAGCATCAACACAAGGACCGATGTCGAATGATCAACACAATACTCAGTGAGGAGTATTGCTAGAGCACAATCTTCGCTAAGAGCAGTGTTGATTTGGGGTAGCATCATATGTGCTCTAGCCACGAAATTTGGTGGAGAGGTTGGGGCACATGAGATCTCCAATACCCAGAAAGAGTTTGGGTAGATTCTAAACAGTTCAGGAGATATTAAAATAATTAATAT
>APFE031206841.1:16247-54408 GCA_000404065.3 Pinus taeda
ATTTTTAATGGAGTCCCTAAGTCTAAACTTAGGGAAATTAAAATATTAATGTGGATTAATATGAAACTGTGTTAGAATGGTCCAAAAGACATGGATCAAGCCAGATCTAATCTTATCCGTTGATTAGGGACTTGATCTCGGCTGTTGATATGTCAACGAGAAAAGTATAAGAGGAGGCTTGAGGGTCACTTGGAGAATACACCAGATGATCAGTCATTCTATTCTCTAGAGCGGGGTTTGCTAAGAGAGATAGAATCAGTGATCGAAGTTGCAGCTGAGGGGCATTGAGTACAGAGAGACAGAGAGGCAAAGATAGTGTTGGAAGAGCAACGCAATAGCTAGAGAGAGTGACACAATAGCAGCCAGGGCTCACGCAGAGGCAGTCGGGAGCTGCGCAGCGCTTTAGAGAAGCCAGCGTTGCTGACACAGAGAGGCAGGAGGCTGACGAAGGGATCCTAAGGCTGACGCAGACCCATTTAGGGTGACACAGGGCCAACACTAGGCAGAGAGGGGTTGACACAGTCCAGAAAGGTAGACGCTGGGTTTCTGGGGCAGATTGGAGCTGAGGAGTTGCTGAAAGGTTTATTCGGGGTTTCAACTAGGACATTTGTCTCAAGCTGAGAGGTATTACTGCCAAGGAAATTCTCTGTTGGGTAAGCCGGATTTGGCACCCAGATTGTACTATGATATTGCTTAATAAGAAAACCCTCAGATAGCTGCACCGGTTTTCCCACATTGGGTTTTTCCAAGGACATTGGTCCAAAAATAATGGTGTTATTTGGTGTGATTGTTTCTGTTTCCTTCAGTTGTTGATCTGTAAGCATGCACTAGTGTTTATTTTTAGTGTTTACATTGTAAATAACTTGTTAAGTAATGGAACAAGTAGGTAGGAATAAATTAGATAAAGTGCATGGAGGGTTTCTAACTGGTAGACTTAGGAACTTCAACACAGAAGATTCAGCAAGGAGGGTTGTCTCAGGTGGGACGCAGTTTTTCCTACAACAATTGTTGGGACAGGTTAGCGTCATAAATTGGTACAATATGGATACTCAAAGTGTCTCATATTTATCTATCAGATTAGATGAAGAATTCACATGCCTAGCAAATTCAACGTCAACGGATGTTTGGTACATTGATAGTAGGGCTTCAACTCATATGTCTAGAGTATGAGAACATTTCTCGAGCTATCAAGAAGAACAGATGGACTTCCAAATAACTATGGGAAACAGAACGAAACGTACTCCAGTAGGGAGAGGCACCATAGCTATTCAGATGGAAGCATGGACCAACATTCGAGCCACCAATGTTCTGCATGTGCTAGGATTAGGAATGAACATAATTTCAGTGTCCCAGTTATAGGACAAGGGATATGATGTATATTTCATAGGAAAGAAGGTATACGTCAAGCATCCAAGCTGGAAGAAGAAAAAACAAATTGGGGTTCGAAGTAACAAATTGTATAGGTTCCAGCTTGAATCACCAAAGGCACTGATAGGCAACAACTGTAATGGTGAAAAGGAGCGAAATGAATTATGGCACAGGTGAATGGGGCACCTACACCATGGAGCACCGAGGATTCTCAGAGAGACTGTTACAGGGGTACCAATCCTTAGTAGTGAACATGATGACTTGTGCAGAGGATGTGTGCTAGGAAAGTACGCTAAAGCAACTTTTTCCAGAAGTAACAATAGAGTAGAGTGTGTATTAGGATTAATACACTTAGATATCTGCGGTCCTATGTCCACAAGGGCTCTTAGTGGTGGCGAATACTTCGTCACCTTTATCAATGATCACTCCAGAAAAACCTGGATCTATTTCTTAAAGACCAAGGATGAGGTTTTTGATTGTTTCCGAGAGTTTAAGGCTCTTGTTGAAAATATGACAGGGAAAAAGATAAAGGTGTTGTAATCAGATAATGGTGGACTCTGGAGAATATACAAACAAAGACTTCACAGACTTTTGCGCAAATGAGGGCATCAAAAGGGAGTGGACAATTCCATATAATCTGGAGCATAATGTAGTAGCAAAACGGAAGAACAGAACTATTGTTGGGGCATCCAAAGCTATGTTGTATGATTAGGATCTACCTAGGTACCTATGGGAAGAAGCTTACAACACAACAGTGTATATCTAGAACAAAACTCCTCATAGAGCATTGGGGAAGACAACGCCGGAAGGAGTTTTCACTGGGAAGAAGCTGAAAGTCAGTCATCTCAGGATATTTTGAAGTGTGGCTTATTGTCGCATTCCAGACGAGAAGCGTAGTAAACTAGATCAGACTGCAGAAAAGGGGTATCTCGTAGGATACAACGAGACCTTAAAGGCATATAGAATCTACATATCTGGCAGCATGAAGATTGTAGTAAGATGGGATGCAAAGTTCATGGAAGAGAGAGCTTTTAGGAGATCTCGTGAGATGCCTACAGAAGATCAGTCAAGAGATGTTCTGTTAGTCCAAGAGCAACAAGGGCAGCAAGAAGGACAAGCAGGAGGACATACACCTGTATCAAGTATAGTGACTAGCACCAGTATCTCCTCAAAAGGAGGAAATGCAGATGATTCTCAATAGACGGAACAATGAGATCAGGAGGAAGAGTTGGTTGAGCCTCCCACCACCAGTGGTAGAACTAACAGAGAAGTACGACAGACACTGAGGGACACATAGGGGTTTGTTGGAGCTCCTATAGTTGAGAAGAGGCAACGTAGACAACCAGATAGATACCAAGCATTGGTAGCTCAGGTGGAAGAACTCTCTAGATTTCAGGAAGTTGTTCAACACCAAGTATGGGTGGATGCCATGGTGGAAGAATACAACTCCATCACGACGAATGATATCTGGGATCACGATCGATCTACAAGATCAAGCATGCTGCAGATGACAGAATAGAGAAGTACAAGGCAAGGTTCGTGGCAAAGGGGTATGCTCAGAGAGAAGGAATAGACTATGAAGAGACCTTTGCCCCAGTTGCTCAACACACCTCTATCAGATCTGTTATATCCCTAGCAATTCAAATGGGATGGGAGATTTATCAGATGGATGTCAAGACAACATTCTTAAATGGAGTGATAGAAGAGGTGTATATAGAGCAACCCAAAGGCTTTGAAACTCATGAGAAGAAAACTCATGTTTGCAGGTTAAAGAAAGCCTTGTATGGGCTCAAGCAGGCACCCAGAGCATGGTATGGTCGGATTGATAGTTACTTGCAACAATTGGGATTTGTTAAGAATGATGCTGATCCCAATCTTTACTATTTGTTGGTAGAGAATGAGCCACTTATTCTGGTGTTATATGTAGATGACCTATTCCTAACTGGGTCATCCAGGATTGCAAGAAGAAACTTGAAGCCGAAGTCGACATGAAGGACTTGGGATTGATGCATTATTTTTTGGGGTTGGAAGTTTGGCAGAAGAATGGGGAGATCTTCCTTGGACAAGGAAGGTACGCTAAAAAAATTCGGAAGAGATTCAGAATGCAGGGTTGCCGACCCATGGCTACTCCCATGATCACCAACTAGAAGAAAATAGATGCATCAGAAGACAAAGAAGTAGATCCCACCTTGTACAGGCAACTCATTGGGCCGCTTATGTATCTGGTCAACACTAGACTAGACATTTGTTTTGCTGTCAACACTCTTAGTCAGTTCATGGTGGAACCAAAAAGGGTGCATTGGACAGCAACAAGACACATTCTTAGGTATGTACGTGGCACAATTGGATATGGGTTGAAGTACTCCAAAGGGGAGGACATCAGTTTGAATGGGTTCACTGATGTAGATTGGGTAGGTAATTCAGTAGACCGAAAAAGTACCTCAGGGTACTGCTTCAGTGTTGGATTAGGGATGATATCTTGGTGCAGCAAGAAGAAGAAATCAATAGCACTACGTTCAACAAAAGCATAATTTATGGCAACCAACATAGCTACGTGCGAAGCCATATGGCTCAGAAAATTGCATGTGAGGTTATTCAGAAAAAGGATGGAGGCGACCAAGGTTTACTGCGATAATCAGAGTTGTATCAAACTCTCTGAGAATCTAGTATTTCATGATTGGTCGAAACATATAGATATCCATTGTCACTTTATTAGAGACTATGTTCAGCATGGGGCAGTACAGCTACAATATGTTCCCACAGGAGAGAAAATGGCCGATATACTCACAAAGGCTCTCAGAAGAGCTAAGTTCACTCGGTTCAGAGAGCAGATGGGTATGGTTGAAAATTCGTTTCAGTAGCAGCAACAATTTGCAGTGTAGGGACAATTGGTAGTGGCAGTGCCACCAGCAGCACAGATGCAAACATCCAGAGGGAGTTGTAGTATAGATGTAGCATTGGCAGTGGCAGTGTCAAAGGCAGCGGTACAGTTGCAGCAGCAACGTAGTAGTTGGTGGACAACATGTCAAACATTAGCAGTGCAGAGAATGATGCTTCAGAGTCAAAGCAGTATACAGTAGCAGTATATTTCTAGAGCACATTCCTCGCTAAGAGGGAGTGTTGATTTGGGGTAGCATCGAATGTGATTTAAGCCTCAAATTTTGCAGGGAGGCTTGGGCACATGCATTCCAAAGGACCCAGAAACCGTTTTGGGAAATTCCACCTAGAGACTATTATATTGAAATAATTAATATTTTTAATGGGGTTCCTAAGTCTAAACTTAGGAAAATTAAAATATTAATGGGTATTAATCTAATTGTGGGTGAATCTTCGAGAAAAAGACAGAGACCAATTCAAAACAATCTGAGCCTTTGATTAGGAGTTAATCTAGGCCGTTGGTTGTCCAATAGGAAGATATAAGAAGGGGCTTGAAGGTCATTTGGAAAACACACCAGAGGCTGATACTTAGTTACCCGAGTAAAATCGATTTTCTCATTGGTAGAAGCTCGGCAAGAGGAGATTGATTTGGAGGGAGAGTTGCAGGTGAGATAGAGAGAGAGGGCATCAACACAGTTAGAGAGTGCAAGGCAACAAGACGCAGAGCAGGAACAGGGTGATGCAGTGCAAAGGCAGTTTGACGTAGAGCCTGCATGGGCAGCTTGACGCTGAGCCTGTGAGAGCAATTTGACGCAAAGAGGATCAGAAGGATTCTGGAGAAGAAGTGCTTCATTTGGGGTAGAACTTGGTCAAGAAGTGTCTGTGAAATTTCTCATTCCTATTTTGCTGGTTGTAATTTGTACAAGAGAATTTGCTGAAGAATAATAAAAACCCTCATCTGCTGCATTGATTTTCCCACATTGGGTTTTCCGGGGACGATTGTCCAAAAATAACTGTCATTGTGGTCGTATTTGTGCCAATGCATTTCCTTACATTTACTTTCTGTAATGTTCTAGTTGTGAAGGCTGCAGTGGAATATATTTCGATATTTGCCGTAAGAATACTGTAGATAACTCATTTACGAGGTAATAAGTAGAAGAAATAATATTAATCACTGCAGTAGGATTTCTATTTAGGAATTTTCACACTCTGCCCTCCTCAGTATCTGACTGCTACTAGCCACTACATCTGTCACTCTGGCACCTGACTACACCAACTGACACTGGTCCATCCTGCTACTGTTGATTATGGGCTCCCGTAGCAAGGTCTTGATCCAAGAGTTGGACTCCTCAAGGATCCTGGCCATCCTGTAGCTCTCTGGCGCTACAACTCCAGATCAACTCCAGATCGCCCCACCTCACCCCTGGAGGCATGTCGACAATCATGGCAAACTCTTCCTCGAGTCTGGAGGACAACTTGTTGATCTCAACGGATGCAGTGTGCTGATCTTGCTTGTCCTCCTTGTCCTCTAGGTTGCATTGAAACAGATACGACAAATTTTCAAAAAATACGGATACGATATGGCAAGGAAATGACATACATACACACACACATACACACGCATATATATAACTTTCATATTACCATTCATCTTTTAGAATCTAGATTCTATATTTAAAAATACATAATCATCATCATGAATTCCACACAAACAAATCATCATCACCAATTCAACTTAAGCATCGTCATCATCATTAGAGATTATTATAACATTCAACATATCATCAAGTTTATGTTTCCAATTTCAATCATCAACATCATCACCAAAATTAATAATGCTAAATGCACACTACATAGTACAAATTACAAAATTGAACTATGACTGACAGTCTACTATCATATGACATATTATGGTATTCAATGTCCATTGTTCAAAAGTTTAAAACATCATCATAAATTACATTCACATATCATCAAATGTGTTTTCATCCATGTAATTAAGATTCACATCATCATTTGGATCCTCTCCGTGAGTGGGAGCATTGCTGCCATGTCCACTTGAAGATGCAATTATTGGTGCCTCCTCGTCAAACAAAATCATATGAGACATGGCATTCAACGTCATATCCAAGTCAAGAAACTCTGGAAACAGATCCAAAACCCTTAAAAATGCTTGAAATGTTTCAAAAATAGGATCCTGTGTTTCCAAAAAAATGGAAACGCTTCAGAATTAGGATCCTGCGTTTCCAAAAAACTGAAACGTTTCCCTGCCGTATCGTACCCATTTCCGAAAAGCCGAACGACGTTTCTTGGGTTTGGGAGGGATGTTTCCGGTAACTTAGCTTGTCCTTCTTTCTGAGAGGACACTGAGTGATGTAATGGCCCAACTCGCCACACCTGAAGCACTTGATCTTCGAAATGCCCTTCTTTCTTCTGCGCTGCTCTTGCTGCCCTTTTGATGCAAGGGCCACGTCCTCCTCTTCCTTCACTTGCTTCGTCCCACTGCTGCTATTGCCGCTGATGGTGGCCTTCACCAGATCACGCCTCATCTCCTCCTGCTGCAGATCAACCCACACACATTCCTAATCTGGCAGTTTCTCTCTGCCTAGGATACTTTGGACAAAGACTTTCCATTCTTTAGAAACACTATTCAACACTAATTGTACAAACTCTGAGGGCTGGGGCGTTGACCCTACTAAAGCCAGCTGATCTCGAACATCCTGAAGCCTTGTGAGGAAAGGGTCTACTCACTCCCCTTTCTGCATCCTTGTGCATCTCAACTTCTCCTCTAAGTACATCTTCCACTGCTCGGAAGATCCTTCGTATAGTGTAGCTAAGGCTTTCCACATCTCCCGGGCAGTGTCCTTGCCGGCTATATGGGATACTACATGATCTTGAACCCTGTCGAGAATGATCCTCTTAGTCTTCACCATCTCAGTCTTGTACTTCTTGAGCGGATATGCATCGGTAGGTACAACTACCACACTATCGACATACATCTTGAGATCATGCTCATCTAGAAGGCAGGAGATCTTAGCATTCCAGATCACATAGTTGGATGCTCCGTCCAACCGATCTGGATCTCTCAACCCAGCTGATGCCATTTCTCCTCAAAAAAGTCGAACTGCTCTCTCTTCTCCTCTGCACAGCTACTGCCCATCTATTCGCACACCCTTCTGGAGTAAGAAATCTTGCACACAACTACTGCTGCTATACTAGAAAAATTTGGACTTCGTGGCTGGAAGTCCTTTGAGGAAGAAATTCCCTCCGTATGTGCTCTTCTCTCCTACTGACGCTATTCTGCCAGCAACTGCTGCAAAATATTTGCGTCCCAGCTGAAGATCTACTTTGCAAGGAAAAATACACTGCTCCCTTCTGCCTCTGGAAAGCTTCTATCTGGAGATCGAATTTCTCTGTTGACTCACTCAGAGAAATCGATTTCTCCTCAGAACTTCGACCTCCTTGGCCCAAGGACTACACTGCCTTTGGGGTTTCGAATTGCTGCCGCCGAAGTTAATTTCAAACTCCCTCTTCCTTTTGGCAACTGAACTCTTTTGCTCATGTTATGTGCTCTGATACCATGTGAAAAATTGGTTACCGGATTCCTACTGCAGCAAACTGATGATATTTCTCCTATTTGTTAATTTCCTTTAACAAATTACTTGCAGTTTTCTACAACAAATATCAAAATACATACACTGCAGCCTACACAAAATAAATACTGTGGAAACTAAATACTGTGCAGGAGAGAAATGGATACACACACATTAAATTATTGTTTTTGGACGAATGTCCCCAGAAAAACCCAATGTGGGAAAACCAGTGCAGCAACTGAGGGTTTTAATTACTATGTAGTGGTAAATCTGAGTACAAATAGTTGGATGCCCAAACTGGCTATTCGATACAGAGAATAAATGGCAAAAAGTTAGTGAGAAAAATCTCACACTGATTCGGGAAATCCGACACTGATCAGGGGTTGGCTGACTGGCCCCATGCTGCCTCTGTGCAATTTCTGTGTCACAATTGCTGGGCTCTACATCACCTCCTTTGCTGATCTTTTGCTATCTGGAAATTTGACCTTCTGGCCCTCCGGTCTCACACACCGGCTTCTGGCACTGGATCTCGACTCTCCCAGCTGGATTTCGAACTCCCTCTGAAGCTTTGCGCTACCTTTGCGTGGCACTGCATTGCCTCTCTGAACTGCTCAGAGCCTTCTCTGCTTTGCACTCTTCGGATTTGGAAAACTCTCCTCCAGACTACTATCCCTACCCCTCACTACAAGAAGATCATTCGATCTTGCTTCGGCAACTCAACGTTGCTACTCTTGAGAAATTCGATCTCTGATCTCCCACTCAATGTGTTCTCCAAGTGCCCATCGAACTCCTTATAATCTCTCATTGGAGCTCCAATGACCAAGATTAAAACATAATCAAGGGCTAAGATTAACTGGGAGTTGATCCTCATCTTCTTCTAGAAGATTCACACATGATTTAATTAACACCCTTTAATTAACCAGATTTCCTAAGTTTAGACCTAGGAAACCATTTAAAAATGTTATTTATTTTAATTAAACCATCTCTAGGTGGAACTTTCCAAAACAATTTCTGGGTTTTGGAGAATGCATGTGTCTTAGCCTCTCCGCAAAATCTCGAGGCACGAACACATATGATGCTAGAGAAATCAACACTCAAGGCCTGCGGCTTGACTATAGATGACCTAGTCAAATGTGGCCTGCTGCTAGGAGATATTTACCCCAAGGGTTATGTCCAAAACAACATTAGATCAGTCCTCATGCAAAGCAGAAACCTCTGCTCCAAACTCGGACCTGTAATGGAAGATAAGTAAGCCAAGAACAATTCACAAATAAGCCTAGACTTTCTCCAAACAACCTCAGTCTCTTGCTTGTGGAACTCGGCACATGAAGGAGTCTAAAATGATGCCAACCTTTCCCTTATCACCGTCGTTGGAGAACTTTCTTTTGTGGCTATTCTAGAGAGAAGAAGAATGAAATATGGATGTCTAATGAGGTTGGAGGCCATGTACTTTTATAGGAGATGGAGAGGGGTTTAACTTGGTTAATTAACCCCAAGCTAACCTTGATGAGTTACACATGAGTGGTTTTGCTTTCAAAAATATATTTTTCCTTTTCCAATTTTAGTGATTTTTAGGTCAATTTTGTTCCTCTCGGAAAGAGGAATTCATTGCAATCATCATCTCCATCAAATGAGCTGTCCAAAGTGGAATTTGGCCCTAGTTGCCAATTTTAAAATTATTCCATATGATTAATTGGAATGACAAACCTAGAAACTCACATGTTTCAGTTATGTTCATGAAAGGAGGCACAACTTAGATAAATAGTTATGATAAAATCTTGAAATATGGAATATTATAGTTTAATAAAAGTATTCAAATACATGTTCCAATGAAGTGAAAACATAGGAAAACGTCCATGCAAGTTTGGACGATTGATATTTTAGAGATTAACCATGTCAATATTATATAGAGTTAGGATATCAATGAGTAGCAGCACACATGCTAAATATTACTAGACTTAACTTTATGACAATCCTAAATTTAGTTAAATATTTGGAGTGCTCTAAAAGTTGAGTTTCATCTTGCCAAATCATCTACTTGTCCTCAAACACAACCCTTTCAAACAAAGAGGAGAAACATAGTTCAGTCCAAAAACATTCTGGCAAGTTGGCAACTTTACAATTACACAAAACATGCTTATCTGTTTGAGGCTGTTTTAGGAAAGATATAGATACTTTTCAAGTTGGAGCCAAAGTTGATATGTATCTCTCCTTTCTTAAAGGGAATATGGTCTGCTTGCTCCACAACTCCCAAATGTGTCAATCTTGATGTACATGTATATTGATTTCTAATGTAATACATGCTGCATTTTCAACACAAATAACACAAACAGTTGAGTTTTAGCATTCAAATGTTCAAAGTGTTTATTATAGCTGGAATAGACTTAGCAGCAAGTATTATGTCAAGGGTCTTTCTAGACCTTTGTTGTGTACATATCATAATCATCCAAGATAACTGTCATGCTGAGGCATACTTCTTGTCCAACTTAGCCTAATACCTATTATTGATATTTTTCCTTTCTATGTTTTTAATATTTTGAAACGAGTTAGATTATGTAATGCTGCAACCCTAGATAGGGTTGAACTTGAAATGGAGATATGTAATCAAACATGAGCATGATATTATATTACAAAAACACTTAACACCATTACAATGAGATTCATCTCTCTTATATAGAGCTCAAGAGGTCATATATATACAGAACTCTAAACGCTAATAATAAGAAGAAAACCAATCTTTTAGCTTAAGTCAATACGGTGACTTTATTGCACATGTAAGACTTATATTCTAACACTCTCTCTAGGTTTATACTAATGAAAACAAAAATAACTGAAAGCAAACACACTTTGACTGCAAACACATTTATTAAAAACTAAAACAACAAAGTTAAACATTTTTCAAACACTTAGTTCAAAAGAATTCTTGAGCCAGTGAAACCCCTTCAAGCTGCTCCCTATTCCTTTAAAAGCTATAGTCTCCTCGTTGTAATCCAAGTTCCTGGTATCATTGAACATCATTTGCACCTGAAATTTCTCATAACCCTCATAAGGTATTGTGTTGAACTTTTAGATCCTGAACATCCCATGAACTATAGAACGCTAATCTCCTCATGCTTGTGCATCCCATACTACTGAACAACTCTCTCCTCCACTGTATCACTCCCTGTCTTCAAACTGTGGGCCTCTTAAAATGTGAACAATGCTAATTCTTCAGTGGGGTCATCACTGGTATTAGTATCTAGAGGATATTTAGCAATTACTACATCTGTTGATTCTTTAAGCTTTTCTTTGAGAAGGGCATTGGCATGCGTTTTGCAACTAACTATTCTATGATCTATTTTTCCATAGCAGTAACATTCAATTCCAACATTCAATCCTACTCTTACCTGTCATTCTCTTTACCAACCTTTTCTTTGAGCATAGTGTTGTCTCTAGCTGAAAATCTCCTTTTGAATCTCGTACAATAGTTCTCATTTCTTCAGCTAAGATAGATGAATTTATGTTTTCTAGAGTGTGTAAAGACATCTGATTGAGAGTAAAGATGATATTGTTGTATTAAGAGGGAAGATTTTTTAAAAAATGGCTTTAGCATCCTATTCCTCTACTGTAGCTTTGACTTTAGCTAGTTGTTTGATGAGAGATCTCAGATTGTTTAGCTTCAGAAAAAACTTTGCATTCATCACTTTTGTTCCAAACAACTTATTCGGATTATCCTAGATTTCCTTGGATGATTTTTCTAGATCTACGTTATACAATTCAAAGTCTGTGGGAGCAAGGCTACTAATAGCTTTAGCTTTATCATTTATGCTCCACTATTCCAATAATTTATTTGGATTTCTAGGCAATTGCTGAGTCCCTTTCACTATTTCCCATAGGTTTTTGTTCGTCAATTGCATCTGAATTTCACTTTCCAAGTAATGAATTTCTCTAGAAGTGTTTCCATTTTCAGAAAATTTTGCTTGAAATTTAATACTGATAAGCACGTCTGCAATTTAACACTTAATGGCTTTGTATGATGGGCTAATGTAATGGCTTCTGTACAATAGTGTGTGGTGGAAAGACTTCCATATGACAGTGAATGATACTATGACATATAGGCTTCTGTTTGACGACTGGCTTCAAACTCTAGCGGATAAGTCCATCATGATGAATAGTATGGTGGCTCTCTCATATTGGAAATGATGGCTCTTTAAGATTGGAAACGATTTTATTCCTTGATATGTTTCTCTCTAAAGACTGGTGGCTTCATTACGATTGGTCGCTACTTCATGAATGACAGCTATAAGCAAACATCAACTCTCTAACTCGGTGTTTCGAACTTGGCTATTAGGATCTCTCCACTCTGATACTATATTATAGAATGAGATGGATAACTGAATGTTGAAATCCTAGATAGGGAAGAAACAAATATACATAATCTAACACAAACACAAGATTATATTATGAAAGTTCTTTACACCGTTACAATGAGATTCATGTCTCTTATATAGAGTTTGAAAGGTCAAGTTTGTCCAAAACCCCAAACACTAATAATAACCAGAAAACCTATATTTTAGTTCAAGTCACTATGGCGACTTTACTACACATGTAAGCCTTATATTCTTACATTTATTGACTAAAGAATTTCACTAATCATTGAATAGGGATTCATTGTTATGATGTAAAAAATTACAATTACCAAGATACTCAAGGGGAACAATTTAAATATAATCATCACCTTCCAAGTGGTTGAAGCTGAAGCAGATGCTCCTTCTTCCTCTACTTCCATAGTAGTTGACACATCAACAGATTCTTTCTCTTCCTCTTCTATCTACTTCTACAGTTATGCCTAATGATGAGTAGGTTCTTGTCTTTTTTCTATTTACTTGTACTTTTTGTAATCGTTGGTATCTTTATCTTTATTCTTCAAGTTGTCTGGAGTAGCCTTGCATTCCTACAGACTACAGCATGTTGTTACTGGTTGTCCTTTTGAGTCCTGTTGACCTACTTATTTGGTCCTGTGTGGACAATGGACATGAATAAAATTATCTTAAGTTAGTTTCAGTTATATTTCTTGTTGTATTTTTGGGTCCCATTGATCTACTTTTTTGGTCTTGTGGACATGAATAGATTTGTATTATGTTAGTTTCACTCATATTTCTGAGTAATTTTGGTTGTCTCATTGGGAACCCTTTTGCTATGCTTGGATCATTATGCCTGGATCACAGATGGAAAAAGCAAGGATCATCTTACCATGAGACAAGATGAGAATGAATGGAGAGAGTATCATGACACAATGAAGGATACCATAGCAAAGAGTGGACTTCCAGAGGACATATTTTATGATCTGCGTGGTAACCATGATAAATTTGGAGTACCATTTCCTAATGGTAGTTTTGATTTCTTTTCTCAGTACAGCATAAGTGCATATTTAAATCGCACAGGAAATGTTAAAAGCATCACACTTCTGGTGAGTGAATCCATATATTTTATTCAAACTCCGTGGAAAAATTCACAGTATCACACGCTGTTTCATGGTGGCATTCTCAAATGAATTGGAACAGAAATAAAGGCATCAAGCATAAAATAAGCACAAATTCAGTTTCATTAGTTCTAAACATGCTTTCTGAATAGTAAATTGTCATCAACTTATCTTTTAAAGCTGAGCCTGATTATACGCACATCCTAGACTGAGAAAACGATCAAAGAACTTGGATTGCTAATGTTATTTCAAATGAAACTTAAGAATATATTCTTCTTCCTATGCTCATGGCTTTATGCTACAAATCACTAAGAATTTCCTAGCACATGAACTACTTATTTGAATTTCCATGTTATTATTTTTGAATTGTGAAGTTTTTTTCAAATATTCATTTAGAAACTTGGGTACTTGAAAGCTAAAAACATAGAATATTCGGAGCGCACACGAAGTGTTCCTCTAGATGGTTTTAGACCCGATATTGCATCAGATTGATAACAGATCAATTTGAACACTTAATTTCTTATTTGAATTTGAAATATAATGGCATGTATTCTACCAGGATAAGATTTAATTGTAAAAATAAATATTTTGTTTTTCCTTTCCAGTGTTGTTATCATGTAATTGATTAATGCTGTTCTGCAAAGGCTTTTGTAATTTGTTTGATGATTATGTATTGAGTTCCTTGAATCTCAGTTATGATAAGAAGTTGACAGTATCTATTCATACTTTTTTTGTCTAGAACAATGGCTGGAAGCACCTTTTCGTTGGGTTTGATAGTTCTATGACCATTGGTCTGCGTGGGCCTACAAACCTGTTTGGACATCCCACAGATAAATTGATATCAGAGCTTGATGTAGAGCTCAGTCAATGGGACATGCAACTATCAGAGCCAGTGACCAAAATTGCCTTTGGGCACTTCCCATTGTCATTCACCGCAGCTACAGAGACAGGAAAACGTCTGGAAGATCTTTTTGCTAAGCATTCAATATCAACATATCTCTGTGGGCATTTGCATACAAAGTTTGGGAGAAATTTACAGAGGCACCATATTCAGTTAACCCCTACTTCTAAATCTTTTCAACAGTATTTTCAGCTTAATGCACATGATATAGCCGTCAGCAATGAAAAACAGCTTTGTAGCTTGGATAACTCATCCATTAAAGAGTTTTGGGAGTGGGAAATGGGTGATTGGAGGAAAAGCAGGATAATGCGAATCATTGCCATCGATGAGGGGCATGCGTCATTTATTGATGTTGACTACAAAATGATGAGCTGGCCTCTTGATAATACATCTTTAACCACACCAACTATCATAGTTCCAACATTTCCTTTGGACTCACGCATGATGCAAAGAATGTCTTCCTTAGTTGCACAAGAATGCAGATTTAATAATCTATCCCTTCATGGATCAATACGAGCTTTGGTATTTTCGGCAAATTCGATCATCTCTGTCAAAGCTAAATTCTATGATTCCATCTCTGGAAAGCTTGATTTGGCTATGGAGATGAAAATGATGAAACATTCAGTTTCAATAGAAAGAGGTGATTTATACATAGCAAACTGGGACTGGAAAATGTTTATGGATCCATCTCCTGACCGATATTGGTTGCAAATTGAGGCAGTTGAGGATTCTGGAAAACATGCATATAGCCAAATAAGGCCATTCTCTGTAAATTTAAAAGCAGCTCCATTGAAATGGACATGGCAAGAATTTTGGGTGATGGGATGTCACTGGGGTTCACTATATCAACCACTGCTCTGGTTTATTTTTGCTTTTCTGCTAGCTTTGCTTCTTGTTCCAAAATTGTTAATTTTTTATGTAGGAAATGAGAATCAGTTCAACAGATGGGCTTCAAATATCTTGAACTGCAAAGGTTTTGGTAATTTTTTGTTTAAAATCCCATCATGGATCATGTTAGAAGCATCTAGAAATCGTCCTATATGGTGGAGTCAGCTGCTACATTTATTTTACTTGATCATCTTTCCTTGGTTCCACGGACAGGTTCTAGTGGAGGATTCCAGAAATGGCTGCATGTCCCATAAGGGTTGGACAGTTGTTCTTCCAGAGTTTATGATTCCCCAATCTGGTATTGGCGTGCCTGATGTATTGGTGATTGTTTTGCCTCACCTTTATCTAGTAGTGTTTCCTCTTCTTTGTGTTGTATCATCTCTTGCAGCTGAGAAAGTAGCTTGTCAAATGCACTATTTACTTAAATCAGAAAAGAAAGAAGTCGAGGTTCTAGTGAAAAGGACAGTTGATACAAGGGCTTCGGAAGACTCTGTTACAACAAATTCACAACTGAATGATCCAAAATCTCTATCACTGAAACTGGATAATGTAAATATCAATCAACTTTCAACATCGTCTTCTGAGCATTGTGCAAAGGCTTGCACTGCATCTTGTATACATTGCGACCGCTGGATTAGGAAGGCACTCATAGGAGTATGCTTTTTAATTCTATGGAGTCATTGGAAGGTAAGGTTTTGTGGTCATTATACCTTTTATTTGTTTGGTCATTAATTATTTAAGAATCAGATGGTGGGAGTAAGATTAAGGAATTCATTTCATTTATGTAATTAGAAATTTAAAATACTTTCTCTCTGTTTATAACTTTATTCATTTATTTGTGTGTACTATTGTTTTGGACAGCAAAGCAAAGCCCTAGTTTGTGCATATGGTGCAAAGGCGGTTCTTTCTTCTCCAGGGTTTGTTTGGCCAGTACCACTCCTGTTGGCCTTAGCAGTTTGGAAGACCAAAGATTTGAATTACATCAGCAATGCTTGACCATCACAAAAGACTAATTTCCAAAATCCTGTCAGTTAAGCCAAATCACTCTCAGTTCTTTCTTTTACCATATTTGACTTAAATAAGACTACAAATGATTAGGCTAATTGTCAAGTGTTGAATTTTTTACTTGGGGACAAAGCTGTGGATATTTAATGTCTGTTGAAAAATTAATATAACAAATATGCTCTGCAGCACAAAGATTATCACGCAAGAAGATATTAATGTTGCCAGGTTTTTGTTTATGGTAAGAATACATCATAGATTGTTTATGGTAAGAACTGCATTGGTCATTTTATTTAGAAGTACATGCTAAGTTATGATGTAAGGTCATCATTGATGCTACCCACCAAAAATAGTAACATAAATATTTTTGTTATATACTATTATCTATATCTCTTTAAGGGCAGAAGCTCAACAATGTAAAGTTTTTTGCACAGTTTGTAGTTTATTATCATTTTTTCCAGTACTTGCATGGTAAGTTTCTACAAGATTGCTAAATTTTGTATTTCTACTGCAAAAGACCACAGCTATAGCACGGAACCCAGTGACTCACCAACTGAATATGTCATCTGAAATATTTATCAAAACAGTTTCAAGAATGCTACATCTATAATTTGAAATTACATCAAAATATTTTCTCTTTCAACAAGAATTATTAAACTTTTATCTGCAGATTTGTCAACCAGTGCATTTTTTTGGGGTCCTGGTATCTGCTGACAAGGAAATATACTTTTCAAAGATATTTTTGCTTTATATATCCATTGTTGTACACAAAACATAAGTCTTGGTTCTCCACATTTGAAACATCTAGCAAACAGAAGCAAATGGTAAAATGGGCTTAGCAAGTAATACATCACTTCTCACTTTTTTTTTCCCAAGGAAAACCTTGTGGGATCTCCCCCTCTTCCCTGGAAAATCTGGATGGAGGGTGGTTCAATCACTAGTGACAGTAGTAATTGGTAACTCAGAGGGAATGGACCAGATTTGGACCCGTGTGACCTATGGTCTCCCTGTTGCCAACATGCCTTGGGTGCATGGTTCAACTGATTGAGCTAACCCTTCTCACTTATCTATAGGGTGTGTTGTTAAACCAGTGCTTTGTCTGTTCAGTGAATGTTCTCACAGCATGAGGGGAAGTTCTACCCCTATGTGAAATTTTGTTCCATAATAGTCCTCTATGGCCTGCACCCAAACCTCCTTATAGATATTCTACTCCATAGGATAGTACCATAGCCTTATAGACTGCCATTATAGGATATCCCTAGCCAAATAGATTTATCTCCAACTGTTCGATGAGTTAAGATAGGTAGCTCCTGTTGACAATTATAGCTTCAAAAGGAACTTCTGCACATGTTTAGTGTGAATATGCGAGAAGTAGTTCAAGATATTTTCAAAAATTGTTTTCAGAAATTATTCTGTTTTTTTTATTCACTTTAGGAAAGAAGTGAGAGTCTTATATTTAGCAGTTGAGTCTAAAATTTATCTCATGCATGATGTAGACTTGGAGAAATATTAAAGTAGATTCTCCCCTAAAACTATAAAGACAGGGTAGGGTAGAGGCATTTAACACACACACACACACTTGAGCAGTTGACAAAACAGGAGAGAGTGCAGGCAGCCATGGAAGAGAGATTCTTAGGTAGCAAAAAATTTGAGAGAACGGTCTGTATGGTCATATGAACAGATCGTTACAAATCCAAATAGTCATACAGGAAGGGCCATACAGTCCGGCCCACAGGTTGTACAATAGTTTTTTGTTGTTTTTGTTTTTCTTAGGCAGTACAAGCTCAGTTCAAGGTGCTTTTGGTATCTGTGCAATGTTTTTTTCTGGGCAGCGTGTGCAGGTTTCCTTGTAAGTTGTTTTTCAAAGGAGCAACAAAACGATTTGAAGTACTTCCCTGTGTGTGAGAAATTATTTTTTATGCTTTGATTGTTTAATTTCTATCTATTGTGTGATTGATGCTGTGGTTAGAAATTTAATTTCAGCATTAATTAAATTCAATAATCTACATGTTTGATTGAGATCATAAGAACATTAGTCACTTAGGGCTTGAAATTTTAACATGGTATCAGAGCTTGATCTCTGTTTGAGATTCTCAAGGATTTGTAGCAGCAAATCTATTGCAGGGAAGAAAGATCAGCAGTAAGAGAATTTCAAAGTTATATTTTTTGATTTGTGAGTTTGTGCAATAGATCTCAAACATGGCAGCAACATGCCTTCTGTTTGAGGATAGATTGAATGGTGCCTTGAATTTCTTAGCATGGAAAGTGAGGGTTACACTTTTACTTAAAGACAATAATCTTTGGGATATTGTCAAGGGCATTGTGAATTTGCCTACAGATCCATAGGACTTGGAAGTTCACAACAAAAAGGAAGTTCAATGCCCTGGTTAGTCTGTTCCAAAGTCTAAACATAAACATGAAGATGAAATCATAGAAAAATTTCAGATCCATAGGGATGACCAGATTAGACAGTCCCCAGTCACCTTATGAAGATCACATAAATTCATGATCAACTTACAACAGTTGGGGAGAAGGTTTTAGATGCAGAGCTAGTGAACATGGTATTGAATGGTTTCCTGACTTCATGAGAACCATTTGTCAAAGGTATTTGCACTTAGGAAAACCTTCCCGACTTTGAGAGGTTTTGGGATGATTGTATCTAGGAGGAGACTCAGATTGAGTCAAAGGCCAACAAGAAGGGTGGTGATGAGAACCTAGTTATATTGGTCAGTCAAATAAGACAAAAGGTAAATGACCCAAAAAGGGTAACAGAAAGAGTGAGGAGTCAATCTTAGCCAATAAAAGAGGACTTGAGTAAAATCAAGTGATGCATTTGTCATAAGCATGATCATTATACATCACTGTGTCTAAAGAAGAAGAAGGGTAAAGGGAAGCAATAGTAGAACCAGGCAATAGTTTGTGCAAAAACTTAGATGAACGAGTTTGCTACCAAGTTCAAGAAATTTCTTTTGATGATATCTTTCCTTTCCACTGATGCAATTCCGAGGGATGCATGGTATCTGGATAGTGGGGCATCTTGACATATGACATCAACTTGACAATTGTTTTCTATTTTGACGAAGCGTGACTTAGGAGTATAGGTTGAGCTGGGTGATTGATTCTTAAGTTGTCATGGATATCCCACTAGAATAGTTCATTGTAACAAATATAATATATTGAAATCATTGACTATGAAAACTAAATTTTCCTTAGATCCTAGATTAATTAATCACTAGCTTTGCTTGACTTTTATGAAATATTTGAAATACGAAAACAAAAGAATAGGCACAAGTGTACACCATCCACACAAATAAAAACAAGATTTATCATGGAAACCCAACTAGAAGGCGATGCCTATGGTTTGCTCTCTTTGCTTCAATTGTAAAATGCACATACAAAGGAATGGGAACTCACTATGGAGTTACCTTTTGACATCATGGCTTGACGACTGCTACATAATCCTCCTCCTTTGCTATGCTTACAAAATACCACTCAGGTGTTTTGCTCAGCTATAGAACAAGGTACAATGCTAAAGAATGGAACTGGAACCCCATCTCCTACTAGCAACTCGATATTTGGCATCACCTGATAGCCATATAGGGGCAAGGTTTTGACTTCCTTCACCCATAACTATGTTAAGGTCTTGCGCTTGCTAGAATCTTCTTGCATGTTCACACATGGGTAGCCCCACATGTTTGAATAATGTGGGTTGATGTGGCATCCACTCATACTAGGGTGGTCAACGAAGTAGGTCAACTTGCGAGAGGAATGCCTTTCATATATGTTCTTTGATTAAAGTAATTCTTGCACCATTAGAAGGTCTTGATGTATAGAATATTGTTGGTGGCATTCAAGGAGTTTTCTGACAAAAAAATGTTGTTTGAGGTTTCAAAATGGCTACAATAGGTTTTGGATGGTTTCCAACCCCAATTTTCTAAAGTGGGACTTGTCGTGAAAATTGATTTGCAAGTTGATTCCTCCAATTTGTCTACCTAAAATATACTAAGATAGATGACAAATGATATGATGATCCAATTTGGATCAGTGATGGTGCCTAGTACTAAATAACAATAGTTGGTACTATTTCCTTCTAGCTTGAGTCATGTAATTCTTTAGATTTTGACAATGTATTGTTTGTTCTAGGTCTCAAGAAGAGTTTGCTTTTAGTTTCGGTCATAAAGGATAAGGGCTTTGTAGTGAAGTTCAAGTGGTTAAAGGATTCTATCCCAAATACAAATCAAGTAATAGGGATTAGAGAAGGTGATTTATATGGGTTGTAGAGTGAATCTATTCGAGATTTGGTGCATAATAGTGACAACTTCTTTGGTGCATAATAGTGACAACTTCTGTGAGTTGTGTCCCAAGAGGATGGGGCGCTCGTTGTTGAGAAATATAGAGGGCAATAGTTGGAATGATTTCACTTTCTATGATAACTGCTTGTGATATCTTTTTATTTTTTCTTACTTATTAGTTTCTTCTTTTATCATTATGTTCATTTATCATCCAACAACTACCAACACAAGAAGAACAATAGTACACAGGATATAGGTTGCAAGCCAGGGCCAAAACGACTCCACTTGAGAGGGAAAGTCTTAAATCTCTTCTCTTCTTATAGATTCTTCAATTGACGAATTCCAAGACCTCTAGAATAAGACCAATACCCTTCCAAGTCCAAGTTTGACCTCTCTTGATGATGTAATTTCTTTGTCCAAGTCAAACCCAGTCAAATCTCTTCTAGTAGCACAACTTCGACCCCCAGCTTCATAATTTCGGCCTCTATTGCAGGTTTGAAATTTTCGCCTTCCTGCAACTGCTACCGCATCCACACGTGTAAGCAAAGTTTAGCCTTCCAAGGTCTCCCAACAACTTCATTTTCTTTGCTTCCTTGTCTAGGGCTAGAAGGTGACCTAGTATACCCTTCTTCCAACAACTTTGATCCTCTTTCAACAAATAGAGAATTTCGACCTTGAAGTAGCAAACCCTAGCCTTCTTCGCATGTGTGAGATAGAATTAGCCCATAAACTTTTTCCTTCGTCCTCTTCCTTTTTCGCTAGCCTTTTTCTATTTCTCGTTCGCTTGAATGAGATGAGAAGTGAATGTGTCTCAAGGATGTTGAGTTTCCTCCTTTATATAGGCTTCTTAAGGTGGACGTGGCTCCTCAAAATAGGACTTCTCAGCTGCTAGGCCGTATTGGTCTTGAAGGGTATTTTGACACTTTTAAGTACAAAAATAATTTTCTTTACGAGTTATAATGTGCCCGATGGGGTCTTCAACTTATGACAATGATCCTTTTGACTTCTTGACCTAGGAAAAAACCCTAGAAGCACTCAATAGGTGCTTGACCTCTAAAATAAAAGACCTTGAGCATAAAACCCATGCTCCAAAAATAACAATTAAAATTTTTCTTTCATTTTACAAAATACAAGAATCAAAAGTACATTTCATATTTATGAAGACTGAACCTAGTTACACATTTTTCAACATTCCCTCTTAACTAGGCAGGTATTCATAAATGGTACATGGACATTCTCGATCTAAAGAGATCTCATAAGAAGAGCTTGATTGGTAACCCATCTGTTTAGCATCATAACAACCAACATTGTCACATGACAAGGCCTTGACTAACAACTCTATCTCTCCACAAGATCATAGCACATTGATGGCGAGACCAATGATTTATAGACACCATCATCATTGTCTCTCATGGCACGTACCCTACCCAGGTGTTCACAGAGTATGTCCTTCTTGGACTATTCTTATCTTGGATAACTAGTCCTCAAAGAATATCGGTCCTCGACTACTCTTAGCTTGGATGCCCTACATCATCCTCAAAGAGTATCAGATGCCAGATGTTTACCCAATCCTCCATTCCTTCTTCTCAAGTGAAGACAAGAATGATGTGTCTATCTCTCCCTCTCAACTAGGGAGGATATATCAACTAGACCAAGATTGTCTCTCAAATATACAAGCTTCTTATTAGGAAGATATTTTGTCAATATGTTAGTTACCTGCTCTTCAGTGGAGATACACTGTAGCTGCAACACACCATCTTGTACCAACTTTCGAATGTAGTGATACTTGTTGTTTATATGCTTTGTCTTCCCACGAAACACTGGATCTTCAGACAATCTTGTTCAACTGGTGTTATCATAATGTATCACCATAGGGTCCATTGGTCCTTCAAACAAGTCAGACAAGAACTCCCTTAACTAGACAACTTCTTTGCTTACTTCACTGGCTGCAAGATATTCAGCCTCAACATTACTCAAAGCAACCGTATCTTGTTTTTTTCTCATCCATGAGACCATGGAGGATCCCAAACTAAAACATCCTCCTGTAGTGCTCCTTCCATCTTGCTCACTACCTCCCCAGTCAGAATCTGTATATCCAATCAAGTGAACATCATTCCTCCAAAAATTTAGGCAGTAGTGGGTTGTTCCTTGTAGATATCTTAGAATGTCATTAGCTACTATCCAATGATCATTCTTCGACTCAACTTGGAACTGACTCAGAACATTCACTGCAAAACATATGTTTGGTTGAGTATTCACCAAGCACATCAGTGAGCCAATCAATTATCTATACCTGGTTGGATCCACCAGACTCGATTCGGAACTCCTTAACCTCTTCAAATTTGTGATCATGGGGGTTGTCATAGGTTTGCAATCCATCATGTCAAACCTCTTCAACATCTTGATCACATATTTCCATTGACCTAGATAGATCTCATCAGGTCCCTGCCAAACTTCCAGTCCCAAATAGTAGTGAATTAGCCCAAGATCCTTCATATAAAATTCTACTGCTAGCTGCTTCTTGCATTCTTGGATTTGATCTTCTACACATGTCAAGAGAAGATCAACCACATATAGAAGAATGATTACGGGCTCATCCTTCATGACCTTGATATAGAAATTCAGATCAACATAACTCTTTGTGAAGCCCAATCTTTGTAGGTATGTATCCATCCTTGCATGCCATGCCCTTGGTGCTTGCTTAAGGCAATATAGTGCCTTCTTCAACCTGCAAACATAAGCTTCTCTATCTTTGACTTCAAATCCCAAGGGTTTCTCTATTAGACTTCCTCATCAATTGTGCCATTTAGGAATGCAGTCTTGACATTCGTTTGATGAATATTCCATCCCATCGATGCTTCTAAAGAGACTAGTGAGTGTATAGTTGTATACCCTGATGTTGGAGCAAATGTATCTTCATAATCGATGCCTTCTTGTTGAGAGAAGCCCCTAGCCACAAATCTTGCCTTATACTTGTCTATACTTCCATCTGCGGCATGTTTAATCTTGTAAAGCCACTTGGAAGTTACCACAAACTTGTCTTCAGGCCTAGGTATGATATCCCATACCCCATTCTTCATTATCAATTGATATTCTTCATTCATGGCATCTTTCCATTCTTGATGAATGACAACCTCTTCAAAAGTGGATGGCTTTGCTTCTATTAACTTTGTCATATATGCTGCATACCCTGAATATCTTTTGGGCTTCTTGCTTTCTCTAAATGTGCCTTTAGCTGCTCCATGACCTTCTGCATCTAATACAATAGATTTCAACTAGTTAGGTCTTTTTCTAGTCTCGGGGATTACCACAGGCCGTGTAGGTTCAATGGGACCTTCATCTTCATGATTTGATTCTTCTTCCTCCCTAGTAACTTCCTCTTCAGATACCGGAAGTTCTTCATCATCAAAGTCCATAGGGAGATCCTTTGATTTCTTGAATGCAATACTTTCGTCAAATATTACATCTCGATTGAGTTCTATTTGATGTCCTTTTATGTAGATCTTATATGCCTTAGAAGAATTACTGTAACTGACAAATATTCCCTTCATGTCTGATGGATCCAACTTATTTCTCTTGTCCTTTGGTATATGAATATATATAGGACACCCAAAAATTCAAAGATGATCCACTCTTGTTTTTTTCCCAGTGAATGCTTCTTCAGGAGTCATGTTATCTAGTGATCTATGGGGACTTCGATTTTGTATGTATACAATTGTCTTCGTAGCTTTAACCCATAGAATTTTCGGCGAATCTCGATCATGTAGCATAACTTTTACACTTTCTTCAATGGACTAATTCTTTCATTTTGCAACTCCATTTTGCTCGGGATTATATGGGACTATCAACTCCCTCTTAATCTCAAACTCCCTACAAAAGGCTATAATTTCCTTGGATGTCTATTCTCCTCCATTATCATACCTTAATATCTTGATTCTCCTTTCTGTAAGGTTCTATACTTCAACTTTAAATTCTTGAAATTTGATAAATACTTCATTCTTGAATTTCATTAAGTAAACACAAGTTTTCCTTGAATGTCATCTATGAATGTGACATAATATAGATGACCTCCAAGTGAATTTAGAGTTATAGGACCACAAACATCGGAATGAATAAGATCCAAGATTTCTTTTGACCTTGAAGCGTTGCTTCCAAATGGTCTCTTGGTGTTCTTACCTAGTGCACATCCTTTACATTTACATACTCCTTCATGATCTTTTAGTTCAAGGATTCCATTCACTATTGAATTTTTTGGGTATATGACCAAAGTCCCACATTGACTAGAAGTGGGGAGGATCATGGGTATATAAGGATGGACAAATATCTCCATTGGTATGAGGCCTCTTGGGGGTAAAGCCCAAAAACAAATCCATGAGGGCTTAGGCCCAAAGTGGACAATATCATACCGTTGTGGAGATATGTGGTGTCCAAAGTCCTTACAAGTGGTATCAGAGCCAAGTCCCAAAGTTAGCCAAGTGGATGAATCCTCAGAATGTCGAACGAAGGTGGTGGGCCCTGGTAATATCACGATGGGATCCGTGGATGAGCTCGGTTAGACAGGCGGTGTGCTCTGGATTCTTCATGGACGTGTCCTGCTCCCAACACGGTGAAGAGGAGTTGACCTGGGATAGAGCAAGCTCTCGAGGCAGGTGGTGCTCCATGTAAGGCGTGTGCTTCCAACGCATTGGAGCGGAGAATCCTGGTTGGTAGAGAGTGGACGGATGGATAATCGTTTGAGGGGAGGCTCGATGGTCCTTTGTTCGAGGGGAGGATTGTTGGGTATATGACCAAAGTCCCACATTGACTAGAAGTGGGGAGGATCATGGGTATATAAGGATGGACAAATATCTCCATTGGTATGAGGCCTTTTGGGGTAAGCCCAAAAGCAAATCCATGAGGGCTTAGGCCCAAAGTGGACAATATCATACCATTGTGGAGATATGTGGTGTCCAGAGTCCTTACAGAATTTAGGGTTGGTAAGATTTTGTAGTGAAGATGATCAAATCTTCTATGCCAAAGTTCACATGGGTTAACTTCAATGTGAACCAAAGCTTGAGTGAGGGGAGTTAACAATTTGTAAAGTCTTCCTTCACGGATCCCAATCATTCTTGCATCTTTTATGCTTGAGTTTTTACCCCATACTACAACCTTTCCATCAATGAAAACAACTCTATCACCCTTGTCTTCTAGACATGAAATGGAAAATAAATTCTTGTGCAAACCTGGAACAAATAAGATATTGTTGAGATGAACGTTTCCTCCATTTTCCAACTCCCTTGAAGTTGATCCAATACCTCTCGCAGGGTAGCTTTTTATTGTCACCAAGCTCTACGGAGTAAGATAACTTTCCTTTTGATAATGTCTTTAATTGCTGACCGATCATATGTATTGATGCTCCATTGTCGATCACACAAATATTTTCATCTTGAAATGTGTCGGAGAGTGTTGAGAATAATCCTCATTAGGGGAATTCTGAGGTCTAAAATAAGCCTCCTAAGAAAAATGTACAACCAAAATAAACTTTATAAGAACCAATATGATTCAAGATGATGATGTCAACCATGGGGGATGATTCACCATTTTTGGAGTAAAAGAGTATAAAGATTAAAAAATAATAAAATAATAAAACTATTTTTTCAACTCGTATTTTCAACTTATCTCCCTGAAGATTTACTCAAGTTTCGAGCAGGAGTACTCGTTGGATGCAAAATTTAATTTTTCATCCAAGGAATACCCATGTTGCATACTTTCGATGGATCCTGCTACATGAAAAATGAGAAATACATGAAAAAACGTGATTGCAATCACGTTTTTCATTTATATCTCATTTTTCGTGTAGTAGGGTCCATCCAAAGTATGCAACATGGGTACTCATTGGATGAGGAATCAAATTTTCCATCCAATGAGTGTTTCCGATCGAAATTTGAGTAAACCCATAGGGAGATAATTTGAAAATACGAGTTGATTTTTTTATTTTTTATTTTTTTCTTTGTAAATTTGATGATGTAATCTAATATTATTATTTCCAATATTATTTTATAATTTCCTTAGGAGGCCCATTTTAGACCTCAAAATTTACCTAATGTCATCCTGTGTAGATGTCTTGGTCACTTCCTTCTTAGATAAGAGATCCCATACTTCTTTGATGCCCTTCTTGAGTTGAATTGCCAACTTCGTACACTTCTTTAGGAACTTCTTCAATGTAGTATAGATCTTCATTATGCCCTTACCCAACCTTCACTTTGATACCATGTTGAGAAATCTAGAGGGTAGTAGTTAGGATGATTTCTCTTTTTATGATAACTCCTTGTGATATATATATATATATATATATATATATATATAATATATATATATATATTCTCTTACTAATTAGCTTCTTCTCTTATTATTATGTTCGTTTATCATCAAACAACTACCAAAACAAGAAGAACAATAATACACAAGATATAGGTTGCAAGGCAGGGCCAAAAACTCTCCACTTGAGAGAAAACTTGTAAATCTCTTCTCTTCTTATAGATTCTTCAATTTATGAATTCCAAGACCTCTAGAACAAGACCAATACCTTTCCAAGACCAAGTTCGACTGCTCTTGATGATGTGCTTCCTTTGTCCAAGTAAAACCCAGTCAAATCTTTTTCAGCATCACAACTTTGACCCCCAACTTCAGAATTTTGGCCTCTACTGTAGGTCTAAAATATTTGCCCCCTTGCAATGGCTACTGCATCCACACGTGTGAGCGAAGCGTAGCCTTTCAAGGCCTCCCAACAACTTTGCTTACTTTGCTTCCTTATATAGGGCTAGAAGTTGACTTAGTAGGCCCTTCTTCCAACAACTTTGATCCTCTTTCAGCAAATAGAGAATCTCGACCTTGAAGTAGCAAACCCTAGCCTTCCTTCTTCGTACGTGTGAGATCGACTTAGCCTAGAAACGTTTTCCTTCGTCCTCTTCCTTCTTCACTAGCCTTTTTTTGCTTCTCCTTCGCTTGAATAAGATGAGAATTGAATGTGTCTCAAGGAGGTCGAGTTCCTCCTTTATATAGGCTTCTTAAGGTGGACATGGTTCCTCAAAATAGGCTGACTTCTCAGTTTCCAGGTCGACTTGGTCTTGAAGGGTATTTTGACACTTTTAATTACAAAAATAATTTTCTTTACAAGTTACAATGTGCCCCATGGGGTCTTCAACTTATGACAATGACCCTTTTGACTTCTTGACCTAGGACAAACCCTAGAAGCACTTAATGGGTGCTTGACCTCTAAAATAAAAGACCTTGAACATAAAACCTATGCTCCAAAAATAACAATAATAATTTTTCTTTCATTTTACAAAATACAAGAATAAAAAGCACATTTCATATTTATGAAGCTCAAAACTATTTACACATTTTTGAACACTTGCATCATAGGGCATTTCCTATTTTGAGGGAGATAGTCACATGTATTTTGGTGTTCAATATTGAGCAACATGGTGTATGCATATTGCAAAGGGTGTATGCTTGAAAAACATTTGAAGGTTTAAGGGGATTCTAGATCTAATACATAAAGATGTTTGTGGATCGATGTTAGTAGCATCAATAACAAGAAACACACATTATGTTTCATATATTGATAATTTCTCTTGCAATAATTAAATCTAATTTTTAACCACAAAGGATGAGGTCTTTAGCAATTTTTAGGAGTTTCAAGGCTCTAGTTGAAAAGCAGAAAAGAAAGAAGATCAAAGTCTTAAGATCAAACAATGGTGGATAATATACCTCCAAGGAGTTCGAGGGTTTTTGCAAGGAGGTAGGAATCGAGAGGGAGCTAACAATTTGATACAACTCACAACAGATTGGTGTTGCAAAGAAGAAGAATTAATCCATCATAGGGGCTATTGAAGCTATGATATATGGCTAATGCCTGCGAATGTTTTCTTGGGTAGAGGCATGCAACACAATAGTCTACATCCAAAACCAGTGCCCTCACATGATCTTAGAGGATAAGACACTAGAGTAGGCATTCATTGGTGTGGAGCCAAAGGTGATTAATTTTCGCATCCTTAGTTGTCCATTTTTTATCCTTGTACCAGTAGAGAAGAGGACCAAGTTGGAGCCCTTCAATATGTATGATTTATTTATAGGTTATAGTGAGACTTCAAAGGCTTATAGGGTCTATATTCTAGGGCAAAGGAAGACAATAGTGAGTTGTGATGTAAAGTTTGAGGGAGACTTTGCAACTAAGAAGTCCTATGAGCCTATTCTAGTGACAAAGGATAAGTGGGAATGTTTGATGGTAGAGCCAAGGTCACTAATGATTTCCAGGGAAGTACAATAGCCTTTAGGTGAAGAGGGGAAGACGAGAGCCCCTTCTTCCTATGTTAGGAGACCTCGATGGTTCAAACAATCATTGAGGGATACTGAAGAACATGTTAAGACTCCTAGGTACACTTTTAGATAGAGCATACTTCTGAAGAAGTTTACATTCTATATGGAATTGATGAGCAACATTCTAGATTTTGAGCCTTCTAGTTTTTAGGAGGTAACAGGCCAAAGGGTATGACGGAGTACACCTCTATCATGGAGAATGATATTTTTGGGACTATTACAACAAAATCTAACACCTAGCGCAAAGCCTCACCAGGCGACCTAGACAATGTGCAACACATGAGAGTGTCATCGCTATCACCTCAACATCTACTCCCCTCTCTTTAGTGAAGTACACAATCTAACACAAGAGAAGTTTCCTTGATATGGCTTAGGGATCAAGTAGCCCAAAGATCTTAAGGTAAGTGCCCCCCTAAGGATCCTACATCATAAATCCTCCAAATAAAGGTGTGACAAATTAGGGTTTGAGGTGGATGACATAATAAATTCTAGATTTGGGTTCAAGAGACTATGGGTCAATATAAAAGTTATAGTTGGCCTAAAGAGTCTCCAATAGGTTTCTCAAACACGCCAAATCAAGAAAATGCTCAACGTTGTTATAAACTAGGGTTTATATCAACAAGTTGCATGAAAACAATAGTTCATGACAACATCTACTTTAGCGATGAAAATTGCGAATAACATATGTGAAGTGAAGGCTTAATTTGGTAGAAAACTAGAGACTACAAAATTTTGATGGCTAATAAGGCATAAAACAAGAAATAAAACCTCAACGTCAGCGCTATAAAAAGGCTAAAACGTGCATGAAAAACTTCAATTTTGCTTCTCTAATGCACTTTCACACATTGTCTAACCTTAGGACATACATGAACAAGTCATTAAATGTTGGAAATATAAGATTTTGTTGTAATCTAACCTTAATTAAGTCGAAAGGCGCTCTCTAACCCAATATGGTAGATATGTTGTAATGTAATGTTTAACATTTTGAATAAGTCAAATTACATAAAAAAAAAAAAAAAAAAATTAGAAGGATTATGTAATGTAATGTTAAACTTTTAACTCAGTCAAAATAAAATATAAAAATAAAAATAAAAATAACAAAATAAAAATAAAAATAAAAATGACCCATAATATTGACACATGGTATTGAGAACCCATGGTATTCATGTGGAATATAGCCTATATAAAGGGAGAAATTAAACCAACCTAGATCCTACCAAGCACCAAGAGGTATCAAATCTCTTGAGATTCAAACCTCTTTTAGAGTGAAAAGAGATTTGATCCCTCTCAGAGCTTGGTAGATCCAGAGTTAAGATGGATCTAGGTTGGTTTACCATGAAATGAAAAGAAAAACGATTTTTATATTTTGAAAGAATGGCATAAGAGAGATGGACTAATGTCTTTACAATATAGGTAATATTGAGTCTAAGATGCAAACAATTTTAGGGTTTCCTTGGAGTGATACTAATCCAAACAAACTAAGGTAAATAAACTTACCCTAGCATTTGAGATTTAGGTTCTCAATTTTTGGATGATTAAGGGAAAGAAAAACCTATATCTATTCCTCAAATACTTGGAGGAAAGGTTTAACTCAACCAGGGGAAATGAAGCAAGTAACAATTAAACTAACTTAGCATAAGAACATTCATCCCATGGAACATAATACCAAGAGAAACAAATAAACTTATTTCACCATGCAAAATCCAAGATCCACCATAAGCATCCTTGAAAAGAGATCACATTACATCACAAATCCACCCAAAAAAAGTGACTCAACTAGGCCTCCTTATCACACAAGAGAGAAGAACCACTAATCAATCGAACACATGATCCAAGTGTGACAATGGACCAAGAGACACTTGACTTCTTTATTTATACTATGATAACCATGTTGATTTGGATCTAATTTTCTCTAAGAGCCCTTAAAAACCAATTATCCATAATGCAAGGTGGATAGATCATCAAGTTGACCCCCAAAGATAACCAAAATATTGAAATAACATGAAAATAAGCCTCAGTTGGCCCACACTTATGAGTATAAAAGCCTTTAAGGGTGATGTCATCATCTGAAAGTCATGCTTTTCCATGAAAAGGTGCAAGAATGATCAAAGGGGTTCATGATTCAGATTGGATTGCCATATAATTTGTCATCCATTTTGATGCTTTCAAAGTGGGAAAATTAGAGGAATCAATTTACGAAAGAAATTTTATTGGCAGGACCCAATTTGGAGAATTGAGGTGTAAAACCTTTTGGGGGCATTTTAAGGCCTTAAATGATAGTTTTTTGGAGGTGAAACTTTCCTTTAGAGATATTTTGAGGTAAAATATGGGCCTTCTAATTATGAGTTAGGAATTTCATGGGGAA
The DNA here is from genome assembly GCA_000404065.3 of Pinus taeda. Classification (NCBI taxonomy): domain Eukaryota; kingdom Viridiplantae; phylum Streptophyta; class Pinopsida; order Pinales; family Pinaceae; genus Pinus; species Pinus taeda. The sequence continues at coordinate 47,356 of APFE031206841.1, forward strand.
GATATATTTGACAAATGACCTCCTAACTGCTTTGAATGTACACTCTGAATAACTATGATTGAGTTTTATTTAAGAATTGACTAGAAAAAATAATAATAAGAAAAACTACGTTGATAAGTTCAAGAATCTATTTTAAATGCCCAAAATATATTGTTCTTGAACATTTATATGTCTTGGACTTAGAGATGAAATTAAATAATAAAATATGTATTTTTATTCAAAAGTAATTTATATTGACTTTTTATTTAATACTTATTTCATTCAATTTGATAAAACATTCAATTTACTAATACTTTGCTTGTTATTTACTTTAAATCTATATTATTTATATTATTATCCTTGTTACACATATTATGCAATGGGTATTAGGTCGAACACCTATTAATTTAGTTAAGCATGTGAAATAAATTTCAATTTAACAAAGTGTAACTTCAAAAATTATTTTACTATTTTTTGCCCTTTTTATTGTCATTTAATTATGATGCTATTACCTGTGAATTTGGAGATCTTATTGGCCAATGCCTCGTAACACGTGATTTTCGTGGTGTGCAACATGACGTGTAGTCAATTCTTTGTACCTATGCTCCTCACTGTCATATCACCATTATTATTGTGGTCTCTTGGTCACTTCTGACTTGATAGCAAGATACGAGATTAAGATCATTGTAAAACATTTACGGAGGAATTGAATGGCATAGCCAGCGTTGCTATCATTAATTATGGAAACCATCCTCAAACTTTGACGTTTAAGAGTTGCAGGCACATAAAATCTATAAAACATAATCCTCATCAAACTTCTCAGTTTGACAGAAAGAAAAAAGTTCAAAAACATATAAATGCAAGGCAAAAGTATTAAATGAGATGGTTCACGTCTTTTTGTCCTCGTCCACTACTAAAATGTACCCACTTCTAACACTTTAATGGTGTTAAGATAAATGTCTTTTAATTAATTGCTTATTGGATCTTTACTTAGCCATAAATTCAACATTCTGAAATCCGGATGTGCCACTAATGGATTCTTGGCTCGCAATAATAAATGATACACATTGGAAAGCATAAGTAAAGAGTTGGTTAATAAATGCATTGTTTTCTTAATTCTAGGGAGATCAATGAAATCCCTCTTCCCTAATGTTTTAAAGGGTACTATCTCAACAAAAAAAACACATGACATTGACATTGGTGGTTTGATTCCTCCATTCACCAACATAAAATAACATAAGGTATTATTGTAATTTATCTTAGGAAAATGATCTTTATGTTAATTTGGCTTAGTGATAAGCTCTTTGTTTTTATACAATGTTTTATATATTCTCTAGAGAGATAAAAGTCATATATTATCTAGAGAAGAATTTGGATAGATTTGCAAATTTTGGTATTTTAATTGGGCATGCAATTTGACATACAAATTCATTTATTGAGTTTTTATCTTCCTATGTGTGTGACGTAATTTTTGAAATAACATTTTATCATTGCTTTTTAAAAAATGTTGAATTAATTGATAACGAGTGTTAAGTGGACTATTTAAGTTCATGAGAGATGTCATAGAAAATATGTCAATTTTATCCATGTTAATTTTGATCTTTTAATTTTTAATCTATTAAATCATCATAGTAAATCACATTTACATCATATCAAAATGGTCATTATAAATATCTTATTAACTTTACTCAAATCTTTTTTACATCGTTAAAAAATCTCACCATATACATTTACAAATTAATAATAAAAATAACATATTTAACAATGACATATTTTAAATTAGCTATATTTGAATTAAACCTAAAAACCAACTAATATGTAACACTAGTTTAAATTAATACCTTATTTATAACATTTTTATTTACTTTTAGAATATACTATTAATTATCACCTTATATTTTCAACACTTTTTTAAATTTTTGATTTATTTTCTTTATTAAATTATTATTTGTATTTTATATATTTTAAATGATAAAATTCCACATAAATGGTTAAGTTTATATTATTTAAATAATATTTTAGTTTTATATAATATGAATGACAATTAGATTTATTTTTATATAATATGAGATCACATTTTATAAAACAATTATTCATGTATTTTCGGTATAATTCAGGTTATATACGGAAACGAATGTTGATTTTCTGACATTATTTAAATTAGTATTTTATATTTTATTATTATTTTTAAATGCAAAATATATATAGAAAAAATTAATATTATTGATTTCTTAAGAAAAACATCATAATACAATTAGCATATATTTCATCATAATACAATTAGCATATATTTTATAATTTCAACTGATATGGTGAATTTGTAGGATCAATTATTTATATTCGCAATATTATTATTGGTTAAATTTATAATAACATAATTAATATATTATTTTATAATGAATTAAGCCTAAGTGATTTTTAAATAACTTATTTACAAATATAGCTTATATTAACAAGTTATTTTTTAGTTTAAAATTATAAGTCAATGTTTAAAGTTTGACTTATTAAAAAATACCATAAATCATACAAAATTATATCGTAGTTGTGTTGTTTGTTTTGTTGTTGTTTTTTTTTTTTATTATGCGTGTATTGTTACTAATTATTTATATATTTGTTTATTCTAAACTACAATGTCACATTTCATTTATTTTGATTTTATATGTATAGTATATATGTATCGATATAATTTATTTAATTTGAAATTGTAATATTAATAAAATGAGATGGATATATAATTTAAAAATAAATATACGAAAATATACAAATATAATATTTATTGAAAAGTGTAGAAAGACATAAAGATTGTGCAAGGATATGTATTGTTTCTTTAAAAAAACATGAAAATGAAAATAATATTATTTTATTAAAAAATGTGAAATGAGCTTTATTATGAGTACTTTATTTTATAACTTTAAAAGTATTAAGAGTATACCATGGTTAGCTATGAGTTTTTATCTACCATTGAGAATGTGACAAGTAAGTACTTTTAACTCAGATAATGCCATCTCAACCATGGGGATTATGTCATTCTCTAAAATGCAACTGGTTATCATAAAGTGAATTTTCATTATACATTTTTGTTTTAAGACCCATTTTTGACTTCAAAATTTCTCTAACGCTGTAAAATGTTGGATCCCATAACACCATTATACACTTAGTAACTTTTCCAATGGTGCAATAAAGACATCAACTGGAGTTCATATGCAAAAGTTATGCCTCTAACAAGCTGACTTATCGTAATTGACCAACATAATTTGAAAGGATGCCATGTCATTCAATGTTACTCATGGAAAAGGGGCTAGGCACATGAAAATTATGATGAAGAATCTAGAATGGTGAAAGTTGTAAGTCTAGTTGAGATTTGAGGGAATCAAATTTAACCCTTAATTGACTATCACACTATGTTATAACTGGGCCATTAGGAAGAAAATGGGTTTGATTCATTTTCAATTGTATTTTGTTCCATAGTAGAGTAGAGCAACAAAGGGTGGGAGTGAGAGAGCATAATAGAGGAGTTTTAATGTCTCTAGTAGCATATCAAGCCATAGGTTTCAAGTAACTCCACAAAGAGTGCCTTCTTTTTTGTACTTGCATTATTTCCCTTTCAAAGAAAGAGTAAGCAAAATTACCTCACATCTAGTGGGGTTTTCTCCGGTAAAGGTTTCCTAGAGCATATCTTGTGTTCATTGTAGTTGGTATGTGATTATATTTTATTGTTCTCTATTTTCTGCATTTTATCTATTACATGCATAAGCATAACAATAATAATTAACAAATATATAATCCAAGGATATTAATCCTCATCAGATAGATTTTAGTGTATTTTTATCATATCTGTTGGGACTCTCTGTTTGGTAAAATATTCACGACAGTCTACAAATCAATTTTTCTCATCCGTAATCCATGTTTCTTCATTCAAATAGTGTTTCATCACCAAGGAAAACCCTCTCAAACCCAATGTCATCCTCTAGAAATCCCAAATCATCATAAAACGCCTCGTAATGGTGAAATCATCATGCTAGGGCATGATGTCAATATGGTAGAAGGCGTAAAATGCCCTTCAAAGGGATCCCAAGTCATCATCATCATGAATAATCATCAAGAGCAGAGCAACATCCATTAAGAAGGTAAAATGCCAACATGGGGCATCCTGTCATTTCATGGGTACAATTGATACCGAAGTAGCATCCAAGCCTCGATCATCAACATCCAAGGTCTTGAGTCTAAGGGAGGGTCTCATTAACTATGCTCAGTCAACATCAAAGTCAATGTTCAACAAAAGGTTCCTAACGTCCCTTGTCAAAGTGCTCCACGTCATTGTCAAAGTGGTTGCACATCATCTATGAAAAGCCGAAGAGGCATCATCTTATCCTTCAAGGGATATTGGCTGCACTTGGACGAATCATCTAACACATACTCAAGGAACCAAGTGAGATCAATGTCATGGGTACAAAAACTATAAGAGCATTAAGGTGGACCATATTACATTGTTACAATATAATATGTAAATCCCATGTCATCCATAAACCCTCAATACATTAACCATGGGTTAGAATAAAACTGTAGTTCCTCAAATTTGAAATACAAAACCATGGACTAAACCACCATGCATCCCAAAAATGCAAAAGTGAAAACCATGTGTTAAAAATTTCCAGAAAAGGTTGGAAATAAAAAATAAAATTCGTGGGTTCTATCCCCCCTGCGACTCCCCCTGACACAACAAATTGTATGTGCAACTAGCTATGCAAAGAATATAAGACATACCCAACATTCTCTTGCTTGTTTTCTTTGCATATAGGGGGTGTAGAAATAAATGATCGATAATCTAGGGGAGTAATTCCCATTGTTTCTCTACACCATGAGAACTTGTTAATGCTCACATATTTGTTAGCGAATTTGCCCACCTTTACCAACACTACATTCTTGTTTTCAATCTTATCTCTCACAAAGTGATACTGAACATCAATATGCTTTGTCTTAGAATGATAAGTTGAGTTCTTATCCAGATATATTGTACTTTGAATATCACAATTTATCATTACAACTTGTTGTAACAACCCAATACATGAACACAATATTTGTAACCATATTGCTTCCTTGTTTGCATGAGTAGCTGCCATGTGTTTAGCTTTTGTAGTTGAGAGTGCCACTACAAACAGTCTATTACTCATCCAACTAATATTTTCTCCAAATAAGTTAAACATATACCCACTTGTAGACATTCTACGATCCATATCCCTATCCCAATCTACATCAACAAAGCCATGCATGTCCAACATTCTATTGAATCTTGGTCTTTCTTGGTAACAAAATCCATGACCAGTAGTACCATGAAACTATCTAAAATCTCTCTTTACCGTTGCCCAATGTTCCTTCCCTAGTTTTTACATATACCTACTTGGAACTCCCACTGCATTTGCAATGTTTGATCTAGTACATACCACTACATATATCAACTTGCCAACCACACTTGCATATTACGTTGAAATTCTAAGGCTAGTGCAGTAGAATACAATTTTCTGTCATTTAATTACTTCCTAATGATTTTCAATCAATATTTTATGGCACTGCTATCATTGAATAATGACACTTTAGAAAATTTCAACAATAAATGTAACAAAAATAGTAAAGATCACAAAAATATAGCCATGCACAATAGAGACAATAATTTTACCCTAGGAAACCCAACCTTGTGAGAAAACCCAACAAATTTTCATAGGAGAAATTATTCTTTAGCAAGGTTCACAAAGCATCAATTTGTCTAGAAATTTGTGCCAATAATCTGAGTAAAATACCAGTCAACCTAGTCAAAACATTTGGTGGTCAAACCAACCAAAAAATAAAAAATTCAATGCTAGTCAACTCGATTTGGTCAAATTGGCCCATGATCAAATTTCGACCTTGTAGTTAACTGCGGTTAACCCCACAGTGTGTGGCCAACATTTCGCACGTGCACCCTGCAACTAGTTAAACTACAGTGAAATCTGCACGTGCAACCTTTAAAATTAGTCAAATACTTGCACAACTCGGTTTGTAGCTTGGTCAACTTTAGTTAATGCAGCTGCTCAAATTTATCTTCCTTCTTCACACATGTGGCTATCCAAGAGAGATCAAATGATGAAGAGAAGAAAAAATAGATTCCAAAATCATACTTCTCCTTTTTGCTCAGACTTGCTCTTCGTTGGTCTCCAAATGGGGCATCTCAACATCTTGTTTATACATGTCTAGGGGTTGTGAAAACCCAAGGCACACGTCCCTTCACTAGTTATCCGACTTGACTTTTCCTAGGCCGAATTGAATTTTCCAATATAATTATTTACATAATGCATCTAGGGCGGACTTGAAGACACTTTAGCCATGTAGGAATACATCCCAAAGTCGAACAAAAATTAACACTCCCTCTTAGCGAGGGAGGTATTCTCCTTAGCCAAAATTCCTCCTCCACTAGAAAAGTTCATGAGCGTGCTATGTTGATGTAGTGTCTTCTCACATGCACATTTATAGATATAGATCGCTTCATCCTGGAGTAGGCAGTGTGGGTATCCTGGGCCATTTACCCTAGCCAAACCAACATGACTCCATGGGTAAATGCATCAATCTCCCTCGATCAAATCAACATGACCCAACTAAATCAACATGGCTTCTTAGGAGAAGGTATGCCCCTTGGCCATTCACCCCCAACGAATCAACATGGCCCAACCAAATCAACATGGTTTCTTAGGTGAATGCATCATTCTACCCTAGTCAAATCAACATGACCCTATGGATGCCAATTTAACATGGCTCTAATGGAAGAATCTATGCTCTGTGCCATTCACCCTAGCCAAATCAACACGACTTCATAGGTGAATATATCATTCTTTGTTAGGCCCCTATACTACTAGTGTAACCCCTTATTATTATTAATACAACCCTCTTATTATATTGATGTACCCATGTAGTGCTCACATTGTTATTATTGTGCCCCATAGAAGCCCACTATTGTTATTATTGTGCCCTTACATTATTATTGTTATGTAGGCTTTGATTATATAATGACCCCTTAGACTCCTATATATAGAAAGGAGGTATTTT
>APFE031206846.1:5456-17582 GCA_000404065.3 Pinus taeda
GCGTTTCAACAAACAACTGTTGGCCCTTTGAGCATTTGCAGTAGAACTATGGGAGGAAGGTCGGTTCGCAGAGAACCACAAGTGCTAACTGTTTCGGTTGCAGCCCGAGAGATCCTGGAAATAGCAGGTTGGTTGACCTATCCTAATCGCCTGAAGGAGTCCAATGAAATAGTTGCAATTGAATTTTTACAGAATTTGCAGGAGGAATACTCCATAGTAAGAGGAAAACGCATTGCAGTCACTGACGACATTATCGTGGAAGTCACAGGACTGCTAGCCACTGGACCAGTCTGGACGCTAAGGAAAGAAAGGATGTAGAAGATTATAGAAATCTTCAGAGACGAGGGACAAAGCCTGACAGTTCAAGGAAAGGGGGTGCTGCCAGCAACGCTAGGAGAACCCTAGGCAGAATTAGCAAAAACCATCGAGAGCTATATCACCTGCGAAGGAAGAAAATACGTGGTAAGACCATGACATCTTAAACTCCTAGCTGTTCTAAAACAGAAATGTGCTGTAAATTTACCTGCATTGTTAAATTCATTAATGCATGATGTTGCACGAAGTATGACAAAGGCACAGCACATAGAGTCAGTCGTCAGTCATCACAGATTAATTCGGTTGATAGTCAACAATAGTATCACCCAGTAGCAGAGTAGTTGGGAGGAACTAATTACCATTGTAGGTGGCGGGTTGACCACACCTGAGCGTCCGAGAAAATGAATACAAGTCACTAGCACCCCCAACGTTGAGAAAAACGAGAGAAGATCACTAGCACCGAGCAACCTGAAAAACATAGAGAATCGGCGGAGCGGAAGCATGTCGCTAGAACATCCAAGCAACATGAAAAACACAGAAAATTGGACCGGCTGGCACAATTGCACATAGGGATAGAAAAATCCAAGGTAGGCACTAGCCAGATGGTGGAAATTGACGATGAGTAGTCCTCAAAAGAAGAGGAAGAGGAAGCAGAAGTACACGATGAAGAAGCAAAACAATCTGTAAAGGGAGAAGAAGAAGATGATGTAGAACAATTTGCAGAGGAAGAAGAAGAAGAGGAGGAAGAACAATCTACAGAAGAAGGAGAAGAAGAGGAGGTAGAACAATCTGAAGAAGAAGAAGGGGCAGAGCAATCTGTAGAAGAAGAGGAAGGAAATGATGAAGAAGAAGGAGAAGCTAAGCAGTTTGAGTAGGAGGAAGGAATGGAATAGCAAAAAGGCAGCCCATCACAAGACCCGCTAGGGGAGGATGAATTTTCCAAAGTTTTGGCCAATATGGGTGAATACGGCCAACCTCCGAGTCCAGCAGACCTCCATGCCAGAGAGAAATCCCACGAGAAAGATGCATCTGAGGAGGCAGAAGTAGAAAATCTGTCCATTCATGATGAGAAGATGTCAGAAGATATTGAACAGGAACAACCTGTTGCTAATCAGAAGGCACCAGAAGGAAGTCCGAAGGAAATAAGGGCAGAAGAAGAATTAGCCCAAGAAATAACAGAGCCAATTAGGGTTCTGACCCCGGAACAATCACCTCAAAAAGAAAACCAGGAAGATAGCCGCAGTCCAACCCGCAATGAAAAGCCTGATGTTCTTTCCGAAGAAATGGTAGAAATAAGGGAATTATGAAGGGAACAGTAGAGGTTATTGAACATCATAGTCCAGCTTCACCATCGGATTAGGATCTTGAAGGCGAGGCAAAGGGTAAAAGGAAGAAAAGACTCAACCACATCAGTAAAATCCTTTAAGGGCAAGAGGTGAAGGAGTAGCATCTGTCCTACTGCTCAAAACCCTGACAAAAGCCAAGCTGTTGTTCCAAATGAAGCTGGAGAGCAGACTGTTGTTCCAATTGAAAAGGAATAGCAAGGGGCTGATGTTCATGTTAAAATAGAAAAAAATTATAAGATAGTCCAAACAAAGGCACCACCTTCAGGAATAATAAGGGTTTTGGACTCAAAGCAGTGCAATAAGAAAGTTCAGGTAAAGCTCCCGACCTCCACGGCCGCATGGAAAAAGGATCGAAAAATGAGAACCCTTCAAAGAAATTTGGAGCAAGCACAGCAAGAAGCAGAAAAACTTAAAGAGAAAATGGTCCCCTGAGAGAAATATGAAGAATTACAGCAGCATCTAAGGAACGTCAACTTATTTGAAAGCCAGGCCTTCGAGGGATGGCGGAAGGAACAAGAGAAAGTTGCAAAGATAACTCGTAGACTAGATGTAGTTATCAAATAGATGGATACCTTGTGTTCTCTATATAACGACGTCCTAGCATGTAGATCCCGTGCTAAAAACTATGCCTTATTTTTAATGGAAAGGTATTTACAATTGAAAATAAAGGCTGTCAAAGCAGGCACTCCTATACAGATTAACACTATAGATGATTTCATAAACTGTTGTAAACATTACGGGGTGAAAGTGCAGATATTATTATGTGAATTTTACTTGCATAACCTTGTACTAGAACAAGAGAGCAAACTGAACCCTGGCCCTTTTGTTGGGGACATTCAATTGCAAGCATTCATTTCATTTGTAGTTAATCAAATAAATGGCTCAAAGCTTATAATTCTTTTCGAAAACAAGAAAACAGATTAGATCTATGGGTGAGAGCTGAGCCTAGGGATCCAGCGCAGTTATGGAGAAGACATAGAAATCTTATGAGGACTCCAGAAGTGATTGAAGCGCTAGGACCCATGCATGAGGCAATCATTCGGCAGGGACTTGAATACTTTTCCTCTATTAAAGACCCTGCCATTGATGCAGCTAAATTTCGATATCGAATATCTAATCTGAATATTCATCTCAGAGAACCATTTAAATATGAGAACTTTAAACTTGTTTCCAATCGTTTTCCCCTCTATGGCGAAATTTTTTTGAGGGCAGGGCCATCCTAGTTAGGATATAGGTTTCAGAGTCCAATTATTTGGCATCCAGCACCCCGATACCAAGCCCTGTATGAGATGCCTGAGGGTCAAACATACCACTTCTTTGATCATTTAGTTTCGCATCATGGCTGTAGACCCTCACATGAGATTCCATCTCCAGCTTAGTCGCTCACTGCATTGCATGTCAGCTACAATGTTTTCATGAGGCCATGAAAAAGGGTAAGCTGGGGGGTGTGTGGAGTCTCACAAAAGGTATGTTTTGATGATTATTTCAGTATCTTTTCATTAGGATTTATAAACCTTTTTGCATCTTGAACTAAGAAAATGATAAAGAATTATGATTAGACATGTGAGATTAATATATAACGCTGACGACTGTCATTTCCATGTACAGGAAGAGGGAAAAACAAGAAGTAGCCATCTTAAAGGGAAAGACAGAGATAGATTAACTGTTGTCCCTCCAACAGGAAACCACATGTGAACCAGATGAGAACGGATCAACCCAGGAAAGGAAGCGGAGATACCAGCTCGGTGCAGAAAATAGAAGAAGTAACATAGGATTAACGATTATGCATATCCCTCCAGATCCCTGATCCCGAGGGATTGTTGTTTTAGCTGTTTCTGCATCTAGATATCTCCGTTGACATCCTTATATAAGGGTTAGCATTGTTAGCCGAAGGGGGGATGTTCTTATGTAATTTCTTTTAAAAGATCAAAAGTATGAGCATTATGTCCTGTTAAAGACTTGCTTTACTGTCATTTTATTTCATGCATTAATACAGACTTGGTTACTCTTTTATCTTTGAGCCTGGATCAACTTTAAGCGGTGTACCACTGGAGGCTAAGGGCCCGGACCTGGAGGACAGTTGCTCTTATATCATTATGCGTGGTTTTCGTGTGGTTTGCCTAACAATGTAATCTGGTAATCTAACGTGTTTTATCCAGTTTATGTTACATATTCTGTTGTGTTAATTCATCTAATATTCCTGCAAACAAAAGTATTGTATTGACGTTGCATTATGTCGCTATTCCTTTAAGCACTGGTATAATACGATTAATATTTATAGGATTATTGTTGTCGCAAGATAGAGTTCTTGTGTTATGCGATTGTGCCTTGATCATTACAGAATTTGTCGTGGAAGCTCTGATTTTATATGCTTGTTGATCTCTTGAATATTATTGTTTTATCTTCAGATGCAATCGTACGCTTTCTAAGCAGAAGTGATAACTGAGCTAAACTGGATACGTTGTGTTTTTCAATACTGTTCCATGTGTGTATATTTTTAAGAATGAAGGATTGATGTTTGGATTGGTGAGCTTAAATAGATTCACAGTTTGTCAGACTTAGTTACTGGTCATTTCCTTAGACGTTGTTCCAATTCTAGATTGTTGTTCCATTTCTGAATTACTTGTTGTTTCAGTTTGAATTGTTGTTCCATTTTGAATTGCTGTTTCATTTTGAATTGCTGTTCCATTTTCAAATGCTATTCGATTTCAAGAGTGTTGTTCTATTTCATTACTTTCTTTTGACAAGAACAATCTTCGGCTGTAGTGAGCATCAGCATCTGCCTCCAGGCTCCTAGACCTCTAATTTGTTCTTCATCAGTTTCCAAAGGGATGGATTATTGCTACCGTACCCTTGACTGATGCATTACCTTATTGTTGCTGTGTCATTTCATTTCCTTTTATCTGCTATTTCATTTCATGTCTCTTAAGGATGAATCCAAGGCTGTAGTGAGCATCGGCATTTGCCCCCAGGCTCCTAGATCTACGATCTGTCCTTCGAGTTCCTTTCTATCAGTTTATAAAGGGATGGGTTATTGCTATCGTACCCTTGACTAATTCTTTGCTTTACGCCTAAGTGTGTGATTTAGTATTTTGAGAATAGTTAAGTGTAGACGCGCACCAATTTACCTTTGTAGTTTTAATTAGTTGTACTACGAGCATTAGTCTGACAAATGCTAAGCCTCTGACAGAGTCACTCTTTGAAAGAGCGAAACGATCCCGGATTGACATATTAATGTGAGGTAACTAGAGGTGAAAGAGACCCTTTTTATAGCTCTACAGTTTTCTGGTTTTTCTATCAAAAATTTGGCAAGCATGGCAACTTCTAACTGCGGTTATGCAATCTTTGAACATTGTTGGCCAAAAGTATCCTACTCGCAAAATTTTTTGTGTCGTAGCATAACCAGATTGATGCCCCCGACATGCGCCTGAATGACAATCATTCAGGACTTTTTCGGCCTCCTCATGGGTGAGGCACCTCCGCAGAACTGTATCGATACCGCGATGGTAAAGGGTATCATAGAAGATCACGTAGTCTTTCAGTTGGTATCGAATATGTTTTTGTTCAGAGCGTGAGGTATTAGACCTATATGTTTGTGTTTGGAGATATATGATTATATCTCCGTACCATAGATTGCTTGAAGATATCAGAAACAAAGTTTCATCCACGATTGCTTCTTCGGATGTTGCATCATTGGACGATGATGAGAGATCACATAGTAACTCTGCGAATATGAGGGCTTTCATTGATTTGGATTTTTTGAATTCCAGATCAAACTCTTGCAAAATTGTTATCCATTTTGAATATTTGGCCCCCAGCAACTGTCGCAACAATATATAAGTCATGGGGTTGCAATATGCTAAAATGGTAGTTTTTCTGAAGAGAACGTAGTGTCAAAATCTCTGTATCTCTTAAATAGCTGCTAGGTCTAGCTTTTCAACATCAAAGTATTTCATTCAAGTTTCGACTTAAATAATATATAGGATGTTCAATTCCATTATCCTCTTGAACTAAAACCATTGATATGGTCGTATCTGTTGTAGCTAGATACAGGTTAAAGTCTTTTTGATAATCAGGAGCATACATTAATGACGCTTGTATTAGAGATTGCTTTAAAGCATCAAAGGAAGCTTGCGCGCCCTGATCCCAAATGAAGGGTACTTGTTTTTTCAATAGATGAGTATAACCTTTAGCTAGTTCGACGTAATTTGGAATGAGCCTCTTAAGGAAGTTTGCTTTCCCTTGGAGTTTCTGAATCTGAAGCAAGTTTGAAGGTGGAGGCAAATCGATGATTGCCTGAACCTTACATGGGTTGAGACGAATCCCATCCTTTGAGAGCACGAAGCTAACTAAATGACCACAATTGACACAAAGCACGCATTTGTGCGGGTTGAGTCGTATCTTGTAGTGTCGGCAAAGTAGAAATATTGCTCTTAAATGCCACGGATGATTGGCCCGCTTTCGCGAATGAGCTGGAAGATCATCAAGATATGGTTGAACGATGTTTTTGATGTGATGGAAAGCATAGTTCATTTCTCTCTGAAAAGTTGCCCCTGCGTTCTTCAAACCAAAGGGTAGCTTGCGATATGCGAATGTGCCTCACGAATAAATGAATGCGGTCTTTAACTAGTCCTGTGGGTGGATATTTATTTGATTATACTTGGAAAATCCATCCATAAATGAAAATATTTCACATCTGGTGCATTCGTCAATAATCTGGTCAATAAAGGGTGTAGGGTAGTTGTCTTTTAGACAAGCTTGATTTAAGTCCCTGTAATCAACGCACACTCTAATCTTTCCTTGTTTCTTCATCACAGGAACAACATTTGATACCCAATCGGTCAGGGGAATGGGGTAAATAAAACCAGCATGGAGGAGTTTTTCAACTTCTGTCTTGATGGCAATGGCTTTCTTGGGGTGCACCTGTCGTAGTCATTGTCGTACCAGTTTGACATCTGGATACATCTTAATTTCATGTTCAACTATGCTCGAGTCAATACCTGGCATTTCGTCATATGACCAAGTAAGGACATCTCTAAACTCGCGAAAGAGAGCGCTATATATTTCCAGTTCTGAAGAAGAACAAGATTTGCCAACATGAATATTCTCTACAACATCTTTTTTGGTTGACATATTTATGGTAGTAGTCCCTTCGATATTGGATAGGTTTCTCTCGGAATCCACCATATTTACAATATTTGTCAGAAAGCCAAATACTGAAGGATGGTGTAGGTTGCTGGAATTATCTTCTTTCCAGTTCAGAAGATGGGAACAATGGTGGTAATCTTCCCATGGTGCCCCATCAATCATCATCAATTGAATGATTCCTTCGTCTGCTGAGTGTAATTGTGACCAAGGATTTGAAGGGGTGCCATATTCCTTAGACCTATCTATCCAAACACTTGATGAGTGTTGATATGGGTTTGCCTCCCATGCTGAAAACATCGATTGCTATAATATTTCCAGTGGGGTTAGAGGCAATACCTGCAGATGATCCATTATAACATCGTTTTCTGCATCTTTTGAATGGAAGATATCATATTGCAGGTTCCTACATTAGGCACTTCCGCCAAATTGGTTGGAGGTGATAGGGTAAAAGTTCCCATTAAGGTGGGGACTTTTAGTAGGCCTACTCCGATATTGTGAAGCATACTAGGGCTCCCATGGATCATCAGAATGCTTCCCGTAAATTGCGAACTGTTGGGGGGAAACGTTTGTTGGTCGATGACTGTAATTCCTCCTTGGGAAGGAAATGCAATTTTCCTAAAGTAGGTCGACACAACAGCTGCCATGGCATATATCCAGGGTCTTCCCAGTGGGATGTTGTCATCAAGGTTTCCATCGATGACTTCAACATCGATTTCTACTGTTTTTTCCCCCAGTTCGACTTGCAAGTTACTTAATATCCCATACGGGTTGTATGTTCGTCCATCAAATGCTTTCAATGTTGTTGATGATTGTGACAAGGATGGAGACCCCAGAGTTTTCTAGAAACTCATCGACATGATACATCTGGATGCCCTCCCATCAATAACTATTCTATGAACAGTTTTGTTGAGGGCTTTCACTTGAATCAGGAAAGTTAGTTGAGCTGGTAACTGAGGGTCATATCCTTTATGATTAAAAGATACAAGATTGGAATATGTTGGGTCAATCCCACCCGTTGCTGATAATAAAGCCTGCTTTTGGGAGGGGCAATTTTGCAGTACCTCAAGATTCGACATCGTGGAGAGAAATTGAGCTAAATCCTCCACTATATTATAGTGTTTTCCTGCTCGGGTACAAGGATTAAACATTGATCTGTGTACTACTCCCTTTGGTGGTTTTATTGCTAATTTAGGAATGATGGGTGGCACAACTTCGGTCGAAGTTGTTGCTGAACTACTAGGCTAATCATTATCCTTGTTGTTCAACATCTATGGATTCCTGTAATCTTTACTCCTTGTTGATATCTAAGCATCATTCAGTTGCTTTGAAATTGACAAAATTTGCACTTGGGATGAGGAAGCATTTTGGCTAGCAACTAGATTTGTTCCTGGGTTCGAAAACAGATCAGTCAATACAGCCGAGGTTTTTGAACTTTTGAAGGATTTTCTAAGTTAATCTTTATATGGACACTCTCTGGTCGAGTGATCCTCATCACATATATGACATGGAGTTTTTGGTTTCCAATCCCTAGAAGGGTTTGTAGAATATTTTCTAGGAGATGAGTCCTCCTAGTTTTTCTTCTTCCCTTGTTTTTTCTTCTTGCCTCCCGGTTGCTTGGGTTCTTTGCCTTTGTATGTCGACATGACATTTACTTCCGAGGCTAGAAGTTCCTCATTTTCGTTTTGAATCGAAACCGTGCAGGCCTTTTTTGACGTAGCCTTTACGGTTTTAGTGCTTGTCGTACCTATCATGCCATCGCTGGCATGAGAGTCTTTGTTTGATTTAGGAGGCAGAGGAATGGAAAATTCTAGTCTAGAAGCATTAGGGATTTTATCGTAGAGCGTGCCAGACTGAGTATAGATCAAGTCTAGATATTGCGCATGAGAAATAACTTGCTCTTCAGTGACGACTCCTCCCTTTGCCACATCTTCTATAATAGTAGGTAACAGTGACTTAATAAGCCATTCAGCCAATAGCTGATTAGGAACATACGTTTTTACCATTCTACAACGATGTCGCCATTCATGAATATGATACGATATGTGTGTGGCCGTCATTTGTTTGAAATTGGTAAGTAGCTCGGTTCCTGTTTCATACCTTATGGGTAATTGAAACTGGGTTAAAAAGGTTGTGGCTAGGGTACTGAAGTTATCAAATGAAGCTCTAGGTAATTCGATATACCATTTTTCTGCCGGACAAGTTAGCATTCGCTGAAAGAGGTGAAGCATGATCGAATCATCATAGAGAGTGTTGGATGAACACCAAAGATGAAAGGTCATCACATAATTCGATGGGTCTTCACATGAATATCAGACGAAAGTTTATGCGGAATCGTCGACCACCAAGGGGCATAGGCAATTGGATCGTTCGTTAGTCGATTTAGATCTGATAACTCTAAAGTTGCCATAAAAGGAAACTATTGATTTAGGCTTGGTTGAGCATACCCAGGATAAGATGGAATCGCTTGAGTAGTTGGTCTTTGCATTCCAGCATAATGCATTTGATGTTGGTAACTTTGGTAAGGTTGATGGGCATAACCATTATGATACGACCGCCCATTACTTGCAAAGACTTGTTGCTCATATCCTTGGTAAGCTTGCTGGAATTGTGGTTGTTGGCATTGCACCAGCCATGGTCGTGAAGTCATGGGCTATTGTCCAGTACTGACTGTTTGACCAAGATGGGGGTTGGCATTCCCTGTTTGAACCTGTGCCATTCCACTAGTTGGTGATTATGGTTTTGTCATAGGTACAAGAGATTGTTGCATTACAACCTGCGAAACATGAGGTTGGCATACAACTGGCAATGCTTGTACTTGCGATACTGCCACAATAGCTGTCGTAGTGGGGATGTTGGTCATAGGTAAACTTTGTAGCATTGAGCATACAACTCTTGGTTGTTGAGGCAGGATTGGAACCCAACCGCTAGTTTTAATTCTAGCATAACCTAAATTTTGTTGTGAACTCACGCATGGTTATCCTTCTGAAGAAGGCAATGAAAGGGTATAGGCCCTCCATACGATGGTAATCCAGTACTCAAAGAAATGACTTGCCTTTGGGGACTAGTTTGCCCAAATTGACACTGTGAAGGATCAATTTATCGAGACTCAACATAAGAGATTCCAGATACAATTCCGGATGAACAAACGGGAACAATCCATACTATCGAAACAGCCCCTGGATGGACTCCATCCAGCAATTGAGAGCTGGCTGGGACAGATGGCACGCCGACAAACTTTGTCGGAATACAAGATACAAGATTCCAACCTCTGGATCTCTGTCATGAGGGATCCATATATAGATGATTGTAGGGAGGTGAGTCATCTTCTGGGGTCTTGCTTAGTGTCCTCTCTCTGATAGTTCCTAATTCCGCTTGGAGAATGATGATCTCTTACTCATCCCTGGTCAAAAACAGAGAGGCAAGTATCAGAGGGGAAGCTTCTGGAAGATTCCATGATCTTCCACCTCACAATTTTTCCCTGCCATTTGTCCATTCCCAACCATTGCACCTTACAGAGGGGCCATTCAGTATGCATCGCACCCTCTACACTGGGTATTCAGTATGGTTGAGTTTTGACCATTTCTGAGCAGTTTTTAGTGGATAACTTCTGGGAGATGATGTAATCAGCTGACCTTGTTCCTTTAGGCAGTGAAGCAACACTTTTAGAGACTTAGGAGCCCTCAGTTTATGGAAATTTATGATTGGGGTTGAAGTGCCCAAAAATGTCTATAACACATGTATTTAAAGTTCATATGGTATATGTTTGGGGGATGGGAACCGTAGTTAACCCCCGACCCCGATCCGTGGACCATGGTTAGGGGCTGACCAAAACCCAAATAAACTATTGTCAATAACCAAAACCGTGAGCACTTGATGTGAACCAATATGATGGAGGTGGAGTTGGGGGCTTGGCCGGCAGGGCCGGGCTGTTGGCCTTAATCGTAGGGCACATGGCCAGAATTGTCAAAAGTTAAGCATTAGAGGGATTTTAATGATCCCACAATTTCACTAATGAAAATTTTGCTCCGTTAGAGTGCTTGGAAGGCTAAATTTTAGGATGATGTCGGATTTTGTGGAAAATGTAGAGCGAATAGTAGGAAAACTAGGAGAGGTCACAACTTCTCTAGTTTTCGACCAAATTGGATGTAGAAAGAGGTTGGATAGCCATTTTTGGACATTGTGGACTCATTGGAGTAGGTTTTAGAAGCATTTGATCATTGTAAAGACATAGTTTTACACATTTGAGCATAATAGAGAGGCCCAAGCCATTAGGAGATGTACCAAGGAGACATAGCCTAGGAGGGGTGAACTCCTTCATCATGTTCCTATTGTGATGTGTTTTTGGTGATGTTCTCTACATTTTTATGTTGTTGTTCATACTATTATTTATGTTAAAATTGTTCATAAAATTAACATACAAACTCATTTTTACACATGCAAAACTCATGAATCCTTAAGCACATGAAAAACATTTTGTTTCTAATCTAAGGAGGACCTTAGTGCAAAAATCTAATATTCTTAATAAGATCAAAGCCTCCAACCATGTGATCAGGTATTTCACTGAGGATGTGGAGAAGCATATGGCTGAAATGATTGTTTGGCAGGTGGGATGGATGTTGAAGTGAATAAGACTAAGGAGAAGGTGTGGACCATGAAGTGCAAGTAGGAGAATAGAAAGGGGGAAGGGATGCATTCTCATTGGGATGATATTAGGAATAGGATGCACCCTGCATGCCATGTAGGTATGGCTTAGGTCCTTAAGGTCTCCTTTGGTTGATATAACAGAGTTGTTTAGACACACCTTCTGCCCCTTGGTATACACCTTTCAATCTAGGAAGAGAAGGAAAATTATCTATTGAATGGTTTTCCTCACAGACTAAGGAGACCTCTATAACATTTAGTGGAGATTCATTTTTGGGGTGAATCATGGTGCATTTAGGGAAAAATATAGTTAAAGCTATCTCTACTTCCTCTTGTTTCCTCTTGATCTACACAATATCCATTTGTAGAGCGAAGGTGTGCAACATTTCACTTTTAAAGTCCTCCAACATGTTTCCAAGTTCACTCTTGATAGATGTATTGGAGGAAGAGGAACCGACCAAATCTTGACTAGCCCTACTGATCCAGATTTAAACAGGAACGTAATAAAATACAGAGATAACCATATACACAAAGATGTAGCCGAAATAATACTTCATTTCATTAATGGAAAATACTGAAATATGCTTACAACCGGAAAAGCTAGGGCGATGGTAGCTTATCTCTGAGAAGAGATGTGTGGCTACATGCCTCTGAATTGTCTTACAATGAGGCTCGA
>APFE031206846.1:24471-166242 GCA_000404065.3 Pinus taeda
ATCCAATCTGCGCTTTGGGTTGGCCAATTCCCAAGCTCCAAATTGCTAGGCTAGTAGTCATCTTTGTCCATCAAGGTATTGCACTTCGACACCAATCTTCACCCAACCTTCAGCTCCTCTTCGTCACTTCAAGATAGACGTTGCCCTCCACTAGGTGAAGGCTTTTGATCACCCAATCAAGCCTCCAAATTGGCTCCCATAGACTGCCCAACAATTTGATCCAAATCTGACCCAAAAACAAGGATCCAACACATATCACACTGTTGTTTCAAGTCTGCAATACTGTTGTTGTGACTGTCACTGGTTAGGGCATCTTGGACTGTTGCAACAACCCCTAAACAATCACCCAAACAACCCTCCTTGAATGTGGCCCACCCTTGGAGAGGTCTTCACTTGGTTTGCTGCTGTTCTGGGCATGAATAGCCCTCAATATACCCTACGCTGCCCTCAAACAGTGAGGTTGGGCCTGCGGCCTACCCACAACGAACTTCGCTGTCTCTCCCAAGGCTTCTCCACCCAAGAACCACCTCAAACAACCCTAAAACAACCTTCCTTTTCCTCGATCCTCTCGGGAGGTACCTCGACCTCCCTTCCAGCAAATTGACCCTCTAAGATGACCCCTGAAACAAACTTCCTTGCCCACGCTGTTTAGTCCTCTCCTTGCTGCGGCTAAGACAAAGCTATGTCTCTCCTCCAACGAGCTCTTGTTGGCTATGTGTGTTGCACAATGGATATTCTTTCACCTTCATATCACCTTCTATTTATACCATAGAGAAGGGCTCCAAAACATCATAAATTTAGGGGCTGCCAACTGTCATGAGCCTAAGAACATCTTAGGCCGACCTTGACACTTATGGTGTCAACCCCAAAATTAACTTCAAAAATTCATATCTCCACTTCTACAACTCGGAATCGGACGATTCTCGTTGCGTTAGATTCGTCTCGTTGAGAGTTATCATCCTCATCCATCACATGTAGAAATGTGCTCATGGAAATGCCCAAAATATGATTTCGTGCAAAACCCCATACTTGGGTTCGAAGCCCACAAGTGACTCTTGTGGTGCTTTGCCCTCCAATCCCCGAACCCTAGGGCTTGGAGTACCTCCCAAGCTACTAAAAAATCAACAGGGGCCACTAAGGGAGGCTAAGAGAGCTGGACTACTTAAGGCATCAAAGAAGAATTTCTCACTATCTTTTGACTATCCCACTTATACCATTTGACCTCTCTTGGAGTTGTTTAGCGCAAAAGTTGAAGTGCTGCTTTGTTGGAAAATTCAAAGTGGCAACTTATATTTCAATTTTCCTTAACCTTAATACTTGCTTGTGAACTTAGTTATTCTTCTTGTGTTCTTTATTTAGATCTTTTCATCAATCAAATATTAAGAACAAAAATAGCAACAACGGAGGACATAAAATCTAGACTCTCAGCGAGGCAAAATCCCTCCAAGGTGAAAACCTAGAAAACTCTTCTTATAGAATCTGCTTCAAGTGAGGCACAAAGACCCAAACCCTAGACCAAGTCCTTCTCCAAGTACGAAGTTAACCCTTCCAACAAGTACTTCCTTGTTTTTGCATCAACCAACTTCAACTTGCGATTTCAACCTGCCAATTTCAATACTGCAACTTGCCTTGCACTTTTCGTCTTGCAATTTCGGCCCTTGTTGCTGTCGCTGTAGAAACCCTAGTTCAACTTCCTCATGAGACCTTCTTAGAGCAAGACAACTCCTCCCAAGGTCAACGAGGTTAAGAGAGAGTATTCTTCCTCCAAACAACAAGACACTGCACTTCATTTTACTACAACATAGTACTACAGTTTCAGTGTTTCTTGGAAGCTGCAGGAACCCTAATCCTTCACACATGTGAGAGAGATTGAGCCCCAAAACAAGATTTTCGTCCTTCCTTTCTTCTCTAAGACCTTTGTTCTCTTCTTCTTCTGCTTCCCAGCGACAGATTGAACTTTCTTCTTGAGATAGAACTTGTCAGTGAGTGGATGCTAAATGAAGTCGAACTGCTCCTTTATATAGGCTTTCCAAGGGGTTGAATTCCCTCCTTTAGGCCGACTTGTATTTTTGGAGTTTCTAGGACTTTCTAGACACAAAATAAATTCTTTTCCAATTACATTTTGCTCGGAAGGGTCTTGTAAACATGATGTTGATTCCTTTGACTCATGACAATAAATCCTAAGACCTAACAAATCCTAGCAGCATGAAGAACATGCTTTTACCTAGAAGACCATCAATAATGAGCATGAACCCCAAACATGAATCCCATGCTTAAATAATAATAACATTTTCCTTTCTTCTTTTGTTTGTTACATAGGATACATATTGAAATGAGTACAACAATTATGAAGACTGAAGCTAGTTACATTTTCAACACTCCCTCTTAACTAGGGAGGTATTCATAATTGTACAACCAGTACAACATCATTCTCAAATTGGAGAGTTCTCATAGGAAGAGTCAGATTGATAAACCAAACTGTAAGCATCATCATTATAACCAACACTGTCACTGAGGCCTAACTTGACAAGCTCAACTTCATTCGAGAGAATTATGTCGGGAGGCTTTATGTGTGATACTACACTACCTCTATAAGGCACATACCCCATCCGGATGTTCACAAGGCATGCCACTATTCTTATCTTGCATCTCCAATCCAGAGTCCTCAAAGAATATCGGTCCTCTTCGACCACTCTTTTCTTGGATACCTGTCCTATCCTCAAAGAGTGTCGGTACCTTTCCTTTCTTGGATTCTAGATCTTCAAGGAAACCACAGATGCTTATCCAATCCTCTACCATTCTCTCTTCATTACTTGAAGATGAGAATGTACATGTGATGTCCAACATCACTTCCTCAATCATAGAGGATAACCCTATTCCCCCTTTCCCAGGGAATAGATCCTTGCTCCTATATAAGGAGACTCCTTTGCTCCCCCTCAAATCTAAAGGAGATTCCAGACTTACCTTTTATTTGGGAAGTCAACGCCACATGCCTTAAAGCATGTCTTCGTAAGTGAATCAACTACCAATTCTCCGTAGCTGTTTGACTCCCTCTTTTCTCTGCATCTCATTGTATCAAGCTTGCTTCCTTTCGAGGTATCATGGAGCCATCTTCACTCTTCAATCTTGTGACAGGATTCAGGTAATTTTTCTTGCTCATCACTTTCATCTTGTCATCATCGATGAAGGCATTATATTGAGCCTTTCCAAACTTCAAGCTGATCATAGCTTCTGCATGGAAGTGATCTTCCTTGACCTTCAGGTTATCTTCTTGCACTGCTACCTTTTAATCCCAAGATGGACACATCTTGACTTCACAGTTGCAGGGTACTAGATGTTGAGCTTCTCTCAACATTCTTCATACATTTCCATCCATACAGTTGAACTTGCCCCACCTGTCATCATGTATTCCTGCAACATCCTTTCAGGTAGCAAAGTAATATGTTAATAAGATAACCAACAATAATGAAAATCAAACTAACCAACAATAATGAAAATCAAACTAACCTCATCATGATGACCTTCTCA
The DNA here is from genome assembly GCA_000404065.3 of Pinus taeda. Lineage (NCBI taxonomy): Eukaryota > Viridiplantae > Streptophyta > Pinopsida > Pinales > Pinaceae > Pinus > Pinus taeda. The sequence goes on from APFE031206846.1 coordinate 28,000, forward strand.
TTCCATCAACATCCCACATGGTCCATCTCCATATGAATCTTCCTTCATGCATCAAAGTGCCCAAGGATCGAACTTGATTACCAAGTTACAACTTTTTCTTCCGAAGATCATAATGGATATTAATCATTATATAATCTAGAGAAAAGTCTTAATTCTTAAGTCAAATTTTCCCTTTTAAACATCATACAATCATACAAAGCATGCTACTAGATTCTATTCACATGAATCTTATCCAAGAGTCACTCACAAAGAGCTTGCAACCTGACCCATTGCATTCCTTCATCCTTTAATGGTATTGTTTCCACATTACATGGAATATATACTACCTTGTCATAAAGCTTCTCCTAAGAACCTTCCATGATGATGGTTCTTCCAAGATCATAATGATCCATTTAAGCAATATGACTGACTCTAACATAATGTTAGATAATGGTTGGATGATTAATATGCAAAACGTGTAGAAATTAATTGTGGATTCAATACTGCTCATGTAATGTTCTAAAACAAAAGACTCAAATCTACTCTACTCATATGCGGAAAACAATTCATGTTTGAGAAGCAATATCAAAAACATGCAACATGAATCAATACACATACACAAGGATATATCTAGGGGAAAGCAACTGCTCAAAACCCCTTCCTATCTGTACTGCATTAATCATAAAATAAAGAAGAAATACAATGCTTGCTCAAGCCTGAGCAATCTCTGCACAAGTATAATATATCTCACTGCCTCACAAGCTGACTCTAACCAACACTTAGCCAATTTTGCTGTTTGCCAAGCTCATATTTCCTTACGTTGTTTCTCAAGGAATTAGCCCCTTATTAATTAGGGAAATCCCCATCCAGAACTATGCAATCCCTATAGGTCCGTCTTTGACTCATGCACCACCTGTACAACTTGGATAATTATACAATTGATAGTACAGTGCCCTTGAACTCCAATCTCAACTGGGTAACTCGAATTTCATGCATGCATGAGTTAATTATGGCTGATTTATCAATTCACTGGTTGAACACTAAATCTGCACCTCACTGCTAGACCTCCTACTAGTTCCTCCAACAGTTGGAACTAATTTAACTGACATTAACTCAATTTAACTGAATTAAATTGTTACAACTGAATTTAATTCCACCTAGGCTCCTAAAATTTAGGAATCACTCTACATAACTCAAGTTAGGCCCTCAACTCGAATTAACTGAGCCAAGTAAGTGAAACTAATTTAGTTAACTCATTCATGTTGTTTTGTGATGTGGAATTACAATTTTCTCCTCATTTAATTCAAGGGAAAATTAAATCAGGATTTTCTTGTTGCATTTTCAACAAAATGGTCTATCTATCTATTTTAAAGACTAGATGACTTCTGCAAAGCAATCTTAAGCAAGTAGACTCTACATATGCTACTATCACATGCTTCTCTCTATGATGTTATGCAAAATCAAGACTCATCTAAAATAAACAACAATGCATGCTATCCTAAAGGAAAGACCAATTTTACCAAGAACCTAACAAACAAGATGCCTTTCTTAATAGTAAAAATCTTTCACTTCTTCCTTTTTCGGCTTCTTCTCAGGTTCTCCTACTTCTTAGCTATGTGAGCCTCACTTCTTTCCTTTTTTGTTGTTGTTCTGTTGGCTAGGACAATCCCTCTTATAATTTCCATACTCATTGCACTTAAAGCATTGAACCTTGGACATATCTTTCTTCTTGGAATTCTCGAACTTTCCTTTCTTCAACTTCTTGACTTGAGCTAGAAAAGCTTGAGACTGCTCATTTGATCCAATGTTGTCTTTTACCTTGATCCTTGATTCTTCCAAAATGCATTGTGCCCACAACTCATCAAAGGGAGTTGAATCTTTCTTAGAGTAGATGCTTGTGGCAAAGCTGCTCCTTTCTGATGGCAATGCATTTAATACACATATGGTCATTTCCGAATCAGAAATTCTTTCTCCAAGCCCTTGCAAGTGATCTCTTAATTGAGATGTCTTCATTAGAAAGGATGCCATGTCCTCATCCTGTGATTTCTTCATCTTGTATAGTGTATTCTGCAAAGACATCTTTTGTCCTAATGTACTTGCAGAGTACAAGTTCACTAGCTTGTCATACATAGCCTTGGAAGTTTTCAAATTTGCAATAAATGGAACAAGAGGATCCTTGATTGATTCAACTATGATCCTTTATCCCTTACTTGCCCTTTCTTGTACTTTGCTAGATCTGGAGTCTTGTCTTTGCTAGGTTCAGTGATTTCACCAGTAACATACTCGATAACCTCATGTTCAATAAGTGCTAGGTCAATCCTTTTCTTCCATGCTAGGTAATTTGATGCTCCAACGAGTTTGTTGCTCTCCTTGCAGAAAGAACCCATATGACCCCCAGATTCAAACATAGAGTAATAATATGAATTTATTTGATAGCTAAGATTCTCCTTTTCCCTTGATGATGCCTTCAACCTTTCTTGATGCCCTCAAGAACTTTTGAAGAAACTTCAATAATGTCCTTGAAAGATTTTCCCTAGTATTATCCCAACAACAACTTCCAAGAGTGATGAATAATACCAAGATCCTTTGATGCTTTGCCTTTTAAATAGATCTCCTTCTTTAAGAGACAACCTCTCTTGTAGTCTTCCTTTCAGGCCTTTCTTAGACGAGAGTTTAAACTTCTTCAATGTGGAAACCCTCCTTCTAGATCAACATGTCTTCCACAAATGATTCCCCTTGACAAGTAAATCCTTCCTTGTGTCCTCACGATGATCCTTCCAGTGTCCTTGTTCGCCTTAGCTCTGATACCATGTTGGAAAATTCAAAGTGGTAGCTTATATTTCCATTTTCCTTAACCTTAATACTTGCTTGTGAACTTAGTTATTCTTCTTGTGTTCATTATTTAGATATTTTCATCAATCAAATATCACGAACATAAATAGCAACAACAGAGGACACAGAAATTAGGCTTTCAGCTAGGGAAAAACCTAAAAAATTCTTCTCATCTTATAGAATTTGCTTCAAGTGAGACACAAAGACCCAAACCCTAGACCAAGTCCATCTATAAGTACCAAGTCAGCCCTTCCAACAAGTACTTCCTTGTTTCTACATCAACGAACTTCAACCTGCAATTTCGACCTGCCAAATTCAATACTACAACTCGTCTTGCACTGTTCGTCTGCAATTTCGGCCTTGCAGTTTCGACCTTTCTTGGAAGCTGCAGAAACTCTAATCCTTCACACATGTGAGAGAGATTGAGCCCAAAAACAAGATTTTCGTCCTTCCTTTCTTCTTCTAGACCTTCTCTCTCTTCTTCTTTTGCTTCCCAACTACAAATCAAACTTTCTTTTTGAGATCGAACTTGTTAGTGAATGGATGCTAAATGAGGTCGAATTGCTCCTTTATATAGCCTTTCCAAAGTGTCAAATTCTCTCCTTTAGGCCGACTTGAAGCTACTAGGGCCGACTTGTACTTTTGGAGTTTCCAGGACTTTCTAGACTCAAAATAAATTCTTTTTCCATTTACATTTTGCCCGGAAGGGTCTTATAAACATGATGTTGACTCCTTTGACCCATGACAATAAATCCTAAGACCTAACAAACCCTAGAAGGATGAACAACATGCTTTTACCTAGAAGACCATCAATAATGTGCATGGAACCCATGCTTTAATAATAATAACTTTTTCTTTTCTTCTTTTGTTTGTTACATAAGATACATATTGAAATGAGTACAACAATTATGAAGACCGAAACTAGTTACATTTTCAACATGTTTAGCATAGGTATTTTAGGCGAAATTCCACCCATCCTTCAAAGAACTTCAAGTGTCTCCCTAGTTGGGACAAAGGGGAGTCTACTTTCGGGTTCTACAGGGCTACATTGCAGCAAGACATCCAATTCTGCGCACTTCCTGGGCACATAGGCAGTTGTGTGACACATTTTGGGTCAGCTTCGGTGACTTGGTTGAGATGGGAACTTGCAGAGGAATTTCCTACCTTGAGACTGAAGTTTTGACACCATTTTGCGGGGTTGAGGTTGAGGCAATCTTGATGGCCGAATTTCATTAAATCTGGTAGTGTGCAAAGGTTTTTGAGCAAATCATGCGCAGGTGTGGGAGAGGAGCTGATTCAAGGGAGCCAAGCGTTGGGGAAAGTTGGGATTTCGGAGAGAATTTTGCATTGAAGCTTGGGGGCATTTCCAGTGGAGCATTTGGGGCATTTAGCAGGAGAGTTCCTCCAGCAGTTCGTACAACCAGTCGGGAAAGCCACTCACACCTCTTGGAGGGCTTCCTAGTCATCCAGAACTAGCCCAAACCCTTTTTGGGTTTTTGTGGGTATTTGGAGGAGAGCCTGTAGCTGAAGTTTCAATTTTTTTTGAGCAGTGCTTAGGGAAAAATCTTTAGTTTCAGTTGGCAACCAACAACATAATTTTTGGGCAGTGCGCATTCCCAGTTTGGAACCATTTCAACATTGGGTTAGCGAGATTCCACTTGGGTTTTGCATAGCTTACTTATTTAAACTTCCATTGTTCCTACCCAATTCTATGTACTCAGATTCCCATAATTAATAAAATGGATCAACTGTTTTGCCTTATTTTATTGGCGTTTTGATTTATGTTCTTTGGTTTTAAATTTTTAATTTTGCATTGTTGTTCCAAGTTCATAGTTTTGTTATTCACTATTAATTTCCTAGTAGGAATATTACAAAACATCAAGGAACTAGACAAGACCTACAATTAGTGGTCAACCAATCATTTATATTATCCTCGAGGTAGGGATACCCATGCTTGGTAAGAGATAACAAAGAATTGCCACCAACACAATACACTGCGGATCCATGACATGAAATGCAAATAAATGGCCATGAAGGAATACATTATGGATCCATGCTGTCAACAAAGAGATCATAACCATGAGCAAATACAATGTGGATCTATGTAATAATATACATTAGGAAGACATCAGACAAGAATGAGAGTTGCTTAAGTGGTCTTCAAAGTACATATCATTGTGAAATACTCCATTGCAACTTAGGAGGGGTAGCATAAATGAGTGAAGTATGCCCCCTTGCGCAAGGTCTTCATTCTAACCTTGATGATACAAATCTACATCATGCGAATAGATGAGTTGACGTTGGTCATGGTAGAAACCATTTGATTACCAACCTATGAGGAAAACTTTTAATAGATGTGAGGGGATACACCAATGATGAAAACATACCCCAAGGTACCTAGTACAATCTAGTGTGTTAATGGATGAGCTGAAGTTGAGCACTCCTAGAATCATTTTGTCTGGGGTCAATGAGGTAAATCCATTGTCAATCATGAGAAACTTGCCATTGATATGTGCAAGCTCCAAGGTACTAGCTGGTTTCTATATCCCTCTTCTAGATGATGAGTTGATGCTAATGGGAAGAGATCCATCAAAGGAGGGTCTTCATGTATACCCCCCATCAATTGACACGAAACAAACATCGAGAGATGTCCTAAAGAAATAGAGTCATCAAGTACAAATGTCCTAGGGATGGCTGACATAGAAAGTCAACAAAATTGCTAGTGGCCGACTAAGGCTGAAAATTTCCCTTTAGTTGGTATGATATAGGAATGTCTTGGTAGCACTGACACAAGGGCACCGCAAATACAGTGCAACGACACGAGGCGTTAAAGAATTCTCCATATTGACTAAAAGAGTAACCAGTTAGAGGAGCATATGACTCGTACGAATGGTATGGCTCCTAGGAAAGCTATAACTCAACCATAAGATCATGATGCAGGGAGCTCTCATGTTCAAGTGTGACACAATTGACGATTGCTACTTGATACAAATCTCAATGAAAAATCCTCGCTCTTTTTTTCTTTGTTGGCATCCCCTTCATAGATTAAGGAGCACGAAAGAGAATACAAGTAAGCTTGAGCATGTCTTTTTTGTTCAGTTTTAACGAGCTCAAAAGATTTAAGAATATACTTGATAGGGTATCTTTTTGTAGAGTTTAGCGAGCTTGAAAAAGAGTTAAGTTTGCTTGAAAGAGTATCCTTCTCAAAGTTTAATGAGCATGAGAAATGGAGAAGAGTGAGCTCGTTGTCTCTCATTGTTTAACGAGATTGAGGAGAACAAAAAGAAAGCTTGTCTTGGAGAAATGTGTGGCACAAGGTTATTTATCTAGTTCCATGCCATTGGAATAGACCTTAAGTAAATATAAGCAAAGAGCTTGGGAATACCACTCACTGCAATGATCTCTGTAGGAAGGGTAAGGGCACAAAACATAGGCAAAATTGATGCAGATGGAAAGAGGTCAAGTGTGATTGCAGTGGAAATAAGTTGGATTAAGGCAAATAGCAATGTAGCAGTGGGCACCAAGACTTGAGTAGTGATATGCATATGTAGCTATAAAATGGCATAAAAGTGTTTGGGAAACTCCTTGGGATATGGTTGGAAGCTAGATGAAGAGAGAAGAATGCTATTCAATTTTGTGTCATCGTAGGTCTACAGGAGGATTCTCGAACCTAAGAAATGTCACAACATGGGCACCAAAATGACAAGTGGGTGCTACTTTAGGATGCCCATGAAGGGTAGGCACTAACACTCAAGTTATATATTGTGCATGAAGGAAAGACTAATGTTGCAACGTGGTGGGGTTGAGCCTAACACTCATTGATGGCAACACAGATGGTCAATAATGCAAAAGAATGCGGGCAAAGACCTACCCTTATATCCAAAGATTGAAAATACACACCTTAGATTTTGTGGACGTTTCCATAAAAATGCCACCCCGTCTTGTAAAAACCATCCAAAAGGACTAGACCCACATTTAAATCTTAAAGTGAAAACCATAATAAAGCATGGATCATGTAAGGACACGATTGTGTGTTTGATTTTCTAAAATTCTATAATTTTTTTGTATATTTGAATATGATGTACTAGCAATGTATGGTTCAGCCTTAATTATGATTTCAAATGATTGGATTTAAAATCCATATTTTATGTACATGCATATTTGTATTAATGCTCAATTATTGTGACAAATGCCAACATAGCTAGAGGACTAATGCATGTAACCTCTTGTTCTCATCATGGGTGTGCCTATGACGAGGGCCAAGTAGATCCTATTGACACAACAAATAAGCATTGTTGCCTCAAAATCTTGTAGGTCTTGTGAGGGGAGCTCACAAGACAATAACTAGATCAAGTGACAACACTATGAGGTATGGCTGATTGTAACCGCAACCACTACCTCTTGCTCTTTAGTGGATTTTCACCACAAGGGAGGATTCCCTATATTAGGTGACCTGATGGATATATCAAGCCTAAGGCTCGGAGGTGACACATATAGGCTTAGGATAAGTACTTAACTTAAGGACAAGGCTCAAACTAGCTTAGACAAGGCAAAGCGTACCCTCCAAAGGCCTATCTAGGACACAATGTGACCTAGGGTTTGTGAATAGGCAAGGTTAATAGGCTCTAGGTACACAAGGCCAAAAAAAGACTTGAATAGATGAATATGATCAACTTTAGGAACCAGTAGTCTTCGACAAGCCCCACGTTGAAACCTAGGGCTAGATTGGGTAGAAATTGCCTAGGGATTATGACATCAGCCCTAAAATGGAAGAAATAGCTACGTGAAAAGGATGATTTTGAGGCAATGTCTTACCAATCACGTGTTGAATCCTCCCACAAGCCAACATATGCACCCTAGTTGAATTTCAACCCTAAACCTAGCCTAGTGGCTTGCATTAAAGGGTTGAAAATATGAAATAGGAGAGAGAAATTAATATCATAGATAATTAATGGGTAGATTGTTGGGGTAGCTTGAACATGTACTTCTGCATTGGGGGTGCCTAGCATGTGGGAGTGTTTGAGCGACACTCTGTAGATGGTGACTTTATTAAGTGCTTTTTATATTAATGACTTTATAAAGTGATTTTATAAAGTGATTTTTGTAGTAATGACTAGAAAGTGTTTTTTATAAAGTCAAGTGACTTAAGTGATTTAAGTCATCTCAACGAGAGATTAAATCACAATAGGTGATCCTGGGAGGGCAAGATCTAATCTTGACCATTGAAGATCTTAGCGTTAGTTACAACCGTTTTAATGAGACAAAAAGAGATTTTGGAGAGTGAAGAGACACATTTTGAGAGAGAGATTTTGGAGAGCTGAAGGAGAAGAAGGGGCAACAAGAGGAAGGGCGCATTTCCCAAGGCAAGAAAGGGGCACACATTCCAAGGAGAGGACAACGTTAATGGAAGATTGTACAATGAGTTTTCCACAGGCTGTACAACAATTTTGAAGGCTGCGCAATACAATATGGTACCTTACAACAGATTTGGGCACATTTTTTGAGGTGCTAGAACTACAAAGTACATGGTTTTACATGCCATACATAGTGCCGGGCATGAAAAATGAGGAAAGTACAGTGCATTTATTGCTGTTGTAAACTCAGAATTTTCCTGTGAGCTCATTAATAAAATCTCTCTTTTGATTGGTTTTCCCTTCGGGCTTTTTCCTGGGGCTTTGCCCATAAATCTAATGTGTCAAATGTGTATGATAAATGTGTCTATTGTTAATTTCCACTATGCATTTTCAGATTTGTTAGTTCAATGTATTTCTGCTCATAAATTTCAGATTTTAATGCCAGCTAGTTTACTTGCATTAATCTGTGTTAAGTAATTTATTGAGGGTCGAAATAAAGATTTGGGTTAAGTAGAAATTTCAACATGGTACCAGAGCTAGGGCCCTGAGGTTCAGTGGACAGATTTTGGCATAGGGATATTGCAGGGATTGCAAGTGTTTTGTTTGAAAAAGAGAAGAGAAGTAACTGTTGATAGTGAGACAGGGACAACTACCAGTTTGAGGTTTGAGGATAGTTTGGATGGGGCAGCTAATTCTAGTCCTTGGAAAGAGAGGATAGTTTTGTCGCTGGGGGAACAAGATTTGCTGGAGGAAAAAGAGTTGTGGGACATTGTTGAGAAGTCTATAGTACAAATTCTTGAATTATTACGAATGGATGTGGATCTATTGTTTTAGTCTTGAATCTTGTATTTTTTTAATTTTTATCTTTGCATTATAAAAAAAGAATCACGAGATCTAACTTTTGGAAAGAAGATCTGCATAATGGTGTTGGACACAATGATGTATTGTATGCAAGGTACCCCAGAGGTGCAATTGCACCCAATATGATCAATAATAAGTATTAAATTGCCTTCAATAGATCATATATATTTTTTGACTGTTGTGCATTATGTTGATTTGACATTGGATTTTTCTTAAAGTTTGCAAGCATAGACCTGCATGGTCAGCTCATGGTATCATTGACAACAATAACATCTGTATTCGTTTTTATCCTGGTTTTCTTGTATCAATATACCAATAGTGAGTATGGGCAAAGATTGAGGTGTTGTTTATCTAAATAAATAGAATCAAGAGAATGGTGTAGCACTATTATCTGTGCATGTAAACACTATCTATTGTAGCCCAACATTCCATTATCAAGGTTTGAGCAAAATTGCGTTGTCTCCACATCTATCTTGATAGCCAATAAAGGGGATGTTGAAGAATGTGTTTGAGTGGGCCTAATGGTTAAGAGCATGTGTTTCCTCTTAAGAGGTCACACTTTCAAAACTAGAGGGGGTAGAGTATGTATGCCTTCGTAAACTTAGCAGTCAAATCGCTGTGCGCAGGTGGGTCCCTTGTCCCACAAACAAAATGGCTTTGATACACCAATTTGGTGTCTCACTTTGCCGTGACCTTAAAATTAGATAATGTAACAAGTGTCAGTCTCCATAATTGTATTTGAATTATAATGAAATGTATTTGTCAAAAGAAAGAAATGAAAATTTATTTATAAAAGAAAAAATATTATTAGCATGGGTTTCATGCTTTATTATTTTATTTATAGTTCAAAGCCTCCATTATAGGCTTCTAGGGTTTATGTCAAGATTCCTTGTCCATGTCATCATGTAATAGACCTTTCTTGGGCTTTGTCTATCAAGAAAGATTTTTTTTTTTGATGAAAAATGAGTCATTTAGGCCTCCTCCACCAAGTCGGTCTCAAGGAAGACAAGGCGGCCTAATTGGGAGCCAAAATCCACTATATAGAGGCAGCAATTCGACCTTATTTGGAGCACAACACAAGCAAGTTCGATCTATAGTAGCTAGAGATGAAAAAGGAGAGCAAAATACTTAAGGAGAAGGAGAAAACCCTAGCGAAGAAGGAGACACTTGTCAAGCAAAAGGAAGTCAAATTTCTTCTCTTTTGCCACATGTGCGAGTTCTTGGGTTGTTGCTGGAGTGTCGAAATTTCAGATCCTTAGTATGGACGAAATTTTGGAAGCTGAGGGCTGAAATTCCGTGTTGTAGCTGGGTTGAAGCTGGTTGACAAGAAAAGACCACTGAAGTTTGCATAATCATCTTGGAAAGCTGACTTGGTGGAGTGAGGAAGGTCTTTTGGTCTAGTCAAATGTCTTGGTTTGTCTCAATTTGATTTAATCTACTAGTTCTAGAGTTTGACTAGGTTTTCCCCTTCATAGGGGTTTTAGCCCCCGCTGAGTGCCCACTTCTGGTGTCATTGACTTCATGCTTTTGATTTGATGATTGCTTGAGGAGAAGAAGATAAAGCAGAACATAAAGAAAACTTATAAGAATATAAGAATATCACAAGTAATTGTCAACATAAAAAATCTTTCTGCCTTTTTGATTTTCTAACAGGGGATGAATGGTTTTCAATCATCTTTCATTGGAGTTCAACAATTCCACCTCCAAAGCAGTCTATAGCCAAAGGCTAGTGTTTTTTGAGGTAGTGTTGATTATGTTTATGTGTAGTTTTAGATCGAAGATCACAATTCTTGATAGATTATGTGCCCTAACAACAACACCAATCATTTGTACCCATGCACATATGCATTTGATTCGTGGCAGAGGAGAGGTTGTGGATAATGTTGCTAAGGTAGCTCATTTTGTAGCAGAGAATGAAATCTAGTGTTGTAGAGGGAGTTTTATGTGATTGGATAGTTCTACTAGAATATCCTGACCTTGTTGCCAGGAATCTATTTAGATCATGTTAAGCAGAAGTGTTACGATATGCATTTGCTCAAACAATAATCAGTTATGATGGCATCTCTCAAAATGAAAACTCAAAATGGAAGGAGAGAATCCCTCAAAGTTTATTTGTTTGCATGTTCCTTTAATCTCTTAAGTTCAATTGCATTCTTTACACGTACTTAATGTAAAGTGATGGTTCAATGTAATAGGTTATTATATGCTAAAAGAGGATCTTTTGAGAGCCATGAATTATAGAGCGATTCTTCTTCATTAGTCCACATGTGTGCAAGCTAACATTCCACATATGAGCAAACAACTGCCCACACCCTTAGTCCACGTACAATTGGAAAGGAGCTAGAAAGAGAAAAGGAACTACATGTCTATGTTTTGCTTAGATCTCTTTATGTCCCACATGTAACTGTTGTTTTGGCAATTTGTGTTTTCTATTAGACCATGTGCACCATTTATTCGTAAGAGGAGAGTGGCCTATGATTGTGGGCAATGGTATATGTTTGGTGCTTGTGTAAAAGCTGCAATTAATGTAAGTGAACGAACGGTGCAAGTATTAATTGGAAATAAGTGGTGTTTACAACTCTATTTTGGTGAAAATCCAGTACATTTCTTTTTATCAATTGAGTTTGGGGAACTCAATTGCAAATATTATAATTTGTTAGAAGTAACTTGGAAACTTTTGGCAAAAGAAGAGAAATCCAGTTTGCAAATGGTATAAGCCAAATTGATGATTGGTTTAAAACCAACTTTGTAAAATGGTTTAAATTCATCATTCACCCTTTAAAAGAACTCTACTTTGTAGAAGAATCACTTGTCGCATGGTGCACTCTTAAGAGCTAATATGATAAAACGTTATTTTGTTGTGACGTAGACATGTCCTAGATTTATAAGATTTGACAAAGAAGGATAAGACATTGTGGAATTTCTTGAAACCCTTTCAATAATATTTTTTTCATTTCAAAGTCAAGTGTGAAAATTGTCATAAAGACTTGCTTGAAGACATGTCCTAGATTTGTAAGATTTGACAAAGAAGGATAAGACATTGTGGAATTTCTTGAAACCCTTTCAATAAGATTTTTTTCATTTCAAAGTCAAGTGTGAAAATTGTCATAAAGACTTGCTTGAAGTATTAATAAGGAGGTCATGTTTTTATCAAAATCAAATCATTGTAAAATATTGCCTTGGGGTGCATGATCAGTAGTACCCAACACCTTAAGGTTGATAACTATCAAGTGAGCATGATATAAAAGAAACAAATGCAAGTGAGTACAAGAGAGCATGACAATTATAAAATGGGTAAAGGAGGAAAGTATTTGCAAAGTGCCAATAGAGAAATCAAATAACTACACAGTTTCTTATATGAATTGGATAATTGGGTTGTTGATCTTCACAACCAAATTGATCTAAAGGATAGATTGATTTAAGAACTTCAACTAAAATTAATAAAAAATGAACAGCGTGTTACCCACCAAAAGTGGGTACCCCGAGGAGAGCTTTTCCCAGCCAACAACTAGCAGCCCTCGACAGCCACCTTGTAGCTGATGTAATGTGCCACTTTATCTCCTCCACCTGCGTCAGTTGTATGTTCCCTTGCTCATTTGTAAAGAGCACATGTTAGAAGGTGAGGAAATCCAACCCAAAAGGTATGCTATTCGTTGTGTAATCAGGTGCTTATGCTTGTTTTTCATTTGGGCATTTGGCATGGATTATTGGGTGACTTGGAAAAAGGAAGAGTTTTGATCGTGGTTTTGTTCCCTCATCTTAAATGGGGGGTTAATCTTCAATCCGAGTCCAGTGGGATCTCCCCTAACGGTCCACTTGGGAAACTCTGATTGAATAGCGTGGTCCTATTTTCTCGTTCCATATTTATCACTTGTCTCCGTATATAACGAGCCCTATTCTCCACCTTCCCTTTCTGTGTCCACATGACCCTAGGGCCATTGGGTTTTAGCACACACCCTCCCCTTGTCCACATATTTAGGCTGAGCTTGGAAACGTTTCCTTGGAGGTTGATGTAGCTAAAAGAAAGTTAAAAGCATATCATGGCCACAAGCAAGAAACAAAGGAAAAAGAAAATCATAAAATGCAAAAGATGGCCGAGACATTAAAATTAGTTAACATGTGGGAAAAATCCAAGCATGAGCTCTACCTGTTATCATTATGGCCAACACCCTGGTTCCTAAGGCCAATGACTGCCTCATCATATCATTAGAGGAATCTATGCATGTCCCAACCAATGTTTTAAAAAATGGCCAGCTTAGAACCGGCTCGGTATTAACTCGGTCGGCTCGGCCGAGTTTGTATCAACCCGACCGGGTTACGTATAGCGGCCCAAGCACCAAAAAAACTGTGTTTTATTTATTTATTTTTTATTGATTTCTGATTGTGGGGGACTCGAAAGCACTTTAGTATTTGTTTAGTTGGTCTTTGGGGTCCATTCCCCTCTCCCAAACCCTATTTAACCCACTCAACCCCTGTCATTCTCTCATAGCCATCTCATGCATTTGAGTGAGAATTTCAGTGAGAGTTTGTGAGGAGTTGTTGAGTTTGTTTTTGGAGCAGCAGTGAGGAGTCTTGGGCAAGCATTGTAGCTAGAGTGAGGAGCTTCTTGGGCAGCCATTTGGAGCAGCATTGAGGAGTTGGTTTCTTGGAGCAAGATTGAGGAGGCAGTTTGTGCCTGGAGGTATTCTTTTCACTTGTACAAATATGTTTTTGCTTATTAAATTTTATGTGCAAATCTAGAAATCCTAAAGAGTGTTATTGTGAAAGAAATGAACATTGAATCAATGTTTTTTTTTTCTTTCATTTTCAGATTGTTTGCTTTCATTTAAAAGTCAAAAAATGGCACCTAGAGTGAAAGATGTTGCTTGGGCATATGTTGAAATGGTTGAAAGTCAAATGCATTGCAAATTTTGCCATAGGAAAATTAAGGAAGGTCCTGGGGGCATTAATAGGCTGAAACAACACTTGGCGGGGATTAGTGGCCAAATTACTCCATGTACCTCACCAGAAATTGGGGAGATTAGGAAGGAATTGTTAGCCAACTTTGAGAAGTTTAAAGAAGATAAGGCTAGGCAAAAAGAGTTAGAGGCTGAAATTGGGAGGAAGAGGAATATACAAAAAATGATGGCTACCAACCCCCATTTTGATTTTGAGGGTTCTTCCTCTATCCCTTGTACTGTTGCATCCAACCCCTTCCGATATGTTCCTCCCTCTTTTGAGTCTATTCAAGAAAAGGGAAAGGGTAGAATGAAAAAGGGTGATATGAATATCAAAATTTATATCACTCCCTCCTCTCCATTAGATGCACATGGTCCTCAAGCTAGTAGAAGTCAAATGCAGCCCACTTTGGATGACCATTGGAAGAAAGAATTGAGGGAGATTGCTTGTGATTACATAGCTAGATGGTGGTATGATGCTGATATCCCCTTCAATGCTTCCCGTTCACCATATTATGAGCCTATGTTTGATGCCATACATGCTGCTGGAAAAGGCTTCAAAGGCCCTACCATGCATGAGCTAAAGGGGTATCGTTTGCAGAAATAAATTTTATCCATTAATGACTATTTGAAAGATTTCAAGGACTCATGGCCAAGAATAGGATGTACCATCATGTTAGATGGATGGACTGATCAAAGAAACTGTACCATCATAAACTTTCTTATCTTCTGTCCACAGGGAACCATGTTTCTAAAATCAGTTGATACATCTGATAAGGGAAAAGATGGGCAATTGTTGTTTCAGCGATTGGATCAGGTTGTTGAGGAGGTGGGGGTGGCTAATGTTGTTCAAGTCATCACATATAATGCCTCTAACTATGTTCTTGCTGGTAAATTGTTAGAGGAAAAACACAAGACCATCTTTTGGACCCCATGTGATGCACATTGCATAGACCTCATGCTTGAGGATATTGGAAAAATAGATTGGGTCAAAAAGACTATAGATCATGCCAAAATCATAACAAAATTTATCTACAATCATTCATGGATTTTGAGCCTCATGAGGAAACACACTGGGGGCAGGGATATTATTAGGCCTGCCATCACTAGATTTTCTACTCATTTTTTGACATTGCAATCTATGCTTTCACAACATAGAAACTTGCAAAAGATGTTTTCCAGTGAAGAATGGAATATAAGCCAGTGGTCTTACCAACTGGAAGGCAAAGAATTGAAAAAGAAAGTTAATGAAGAAATATTTTGGAGAAAGGCAACAGAGATTGTGAAGCTTGCTAAGCCACTGGTTAAGGTGTTGCAGTTGGTGGATGGGGAAAGATTGGCTATGGGCTTCATTTATGAGGCTATGAATCAAGCAAAGGAGCAAATAAAGAGGGCATACAAGGATAAAGTGGCTAAGTATGGGCCCATTTGGGCAATCATTGATTAAAGATTGAACAATCAACTCCATCGCCCTATACATGCAGCTGGGTATTTTTTGAACCCACAGTATCATTATAAAGCTAAGGAGATAGGAGCTTTGAGGGGGGAGGTTAGAGATGGACTGATTGACTGCATTGATTGCATGATCCCATTGGAGTGTGATCAACTGGAGATACATCGACAGGTCACGACCTTCACCAATGCCTCGAGTACCTTTGGGAAGAACCTAGCAAAGATTGCAAGAGAAGCAGATGAGCCAGGTAAACAAAAATTTCAACTTTCAAATTCTTAATAGTTTTTTTGTTAAACCGTTTATAATTTGAAAGTTGAATATAATTTGTAATTTTGTTGAGCTAACTCATTACACTCCTATGTTTTTAGCAGCACAATGGTGGGAGGATTTTGGTAGCCATTGTCCTGAATTGCAGAAGTTTGCAATTCGTATTTTGAGTCAAACTTGCAGTGCTATTGGGTGTGAGCACAATTGGTCCGTCTTTGAGAGGATTCACACAAAGAAGAGAAACCGTTTAGATAAAAAACGGTTAAATGATCTAGTCTATGTCCAATACAACCTTCGGTTCAGACGCAACCAATTGCTGAACAAAAGACCCGATTTAGATCCCATTGTGTTGGAAGACATTGATCCAACATCAGATTGGGTAGTGGAGAGTCATCCAACAGAGTTTGCTTCTGATGAGGATATGGATTTTGAATTACAGACGATAGCATCACTCGAACATAATGTTCAGTTGAATGCAGATCCTAATCCACTTGTACCAGCCTCAGCCTCACAGCCAGCAAGTCCTCCAGTTGCAGGCGCTTCCTCTGCTCAGCCACGACAGAAGCACATATCTCGTCTATCTCAGCTTGCATCTGCTGCATAGCCTGCTAGTGCTACCACTTCTATAGTTGCAGTTGGAGATGATGATGAAGAGGAGCCATGGGGCCACTTGTCTGACTCTGATGATGATCTAGAGATTGATCCACATGATCTTGGTTCCTCTGGCAGTAGCTACTAGCTAGTAGTACTGGTCACAATTTACTTTTGTTGTAGAGGCCATTTCTAGCCTCCTTGGTTATGTGTTTTTGTTTTAATCTCTATATCATGATTCATGATCATGTATGTATTGGACAGTGCATTGGGTGCCATTTTGATATAATGGATATATTCATGAGCGTACTTTGACCATATGTTGTCTTCCATCTATATTTTAATGCTGTGTGTTTGGAAACATGAATGAAAATCTTTAAAATTATGTTTTTTTATAAAAAAAATAAATATTTAATGTATTTTTTACAACGACCGAGTCATTGAAATCGAGCCGGCCGAGTTGATATCGAGTCGGAGTCGGAGTCAGAGTCGACCCTCGGTCGAGTCGGTGTCGGAGTCAGAGTTTTAAAACAATTGCTCTCAATTAACTTTGCTCCCTCACGAAAGTGATAACTAGGGTTTTGAAACCTAGGGTTTCATTATTCCCCTACTTCGTACCAAGATTTAACATATTTACACTCATATAGTCCCATCATCCCAAGGATAAGGGAATGGCCTTGGTCACTTGTTTGATAATCCACAAAATTTCACTTAAACTTTACTTTCTTTCTCTTAACCTGATTTTTGTCCCCTCAAGGATAAGTCGCTAGCTAGGGCTAGGGCACGAATTGGACTAGGGTTGAAGTCGGCCCGTGGAAGGATTCAACATTGGAAGGAATGTTGGTTGCCTCAAAATTAGCCCCTTTTAGTGGCTAATTCATCCATTTCAAAGCTATTTTTTTTTGCCCTAGGTAGATCTTGCCCTAGGCTTCAACTTGGGGCTTGTTGAAGCCTTCTTGTTCCATAGATGGAAGATATTCATTGCTTGGAAGCCTTTTCATGCCTTGTGATTCTAGGTGTGCCCTTTAAGCTTGCTATTTCTTAGATCATTTGTGCCGTAAATAGGCCCTATTGGAGGATGGAAATTGCCCTATCATGCTTGCTCAGCCTTGTTCTTAGGAATAGTTATCCTCTAGAAGTTTATCTTGTCACCTTACTCCTAGAACTTGGCATATCCTTTAGGTGACCTAAGTAAAGGGAAGCCACCCTAATGGTGAAAGTCCACAAAAGAGCAGGGGGTAGTGGCTGTGGTGACAGTGCACCACACCTCGTTGTTGTCCCTTGGTCTAGTTTTTGCCTTGGGAGCTCCCCTCACAAGACCTACTAGATTTTGAGGCAACAGGAAGAATTGAAGGATTGAACTATCGGATCAACTTGAATCACTTAAGAATTGTGACAATCTATACCACAGATTTTGAAAAGTGATTTTACCATTTAGAATACCCAGGTTTTGAAACAAAGCAATAAATTGGGCTGGTTCTTTTCCTTGAATAGGGCATGCCTTCAGATTTAGTTTTGTTTTTAATGCAAATCAATGCAAGACATAACAAGCTCCCCAAAAGAATGTATTACTCCAAGGATATGTTTGGTATGTGTGCATTTGGATGGCTCTATATTGATGAAGCACTTTTTTGCTAGATGTATATGGATATAATGAACATATAATCAAAACATCTAAATATCTAAAAAATGAAGGGTCTTTCCTTTAAGTATGCATGTTGACTCCTCCTTTTAACCACCTTTGACTGCATGCTGCATCATATTATTAACTCTATCTTGCAATGAGGCTAATCCAAAGACTTTGAAGGGAGCATCCTAATACAAATGATTTCTTTATTCATGCTTTGTGTGATAAGCATGCTAAACCCCAACCGCCAGCAAAGTTTTTATATATAGAAAACCTCCAAACGACAATCAAAACTCAATTTCTCAAATCGGGAAATGCACTTGCACATCTGTTGTTTAATGATGTGACTACCTGTAGACTTGCCAACACCCAAACTGTAAAATACATCCTGTGTGTTGGCTACTATAACAGTCAGTAAACCCTTTTTATGAGTCGACTGAGCCAATTCCGTCAAATGACAGGTGAACATATCTGACTCAATTGGATCTTTGATATTATTTAAGGACATTTCGTACTGCTTTATGAGAGGGATAACAAAATTTGAACTCATCATTTGCCAACATGTAGCATTATATTTGATTATATTTCCAGCAATTATTTCCTTCTTGTTATTTTTTCCCTTTTTGTAGATGAATTAGACCTACTAGAATTCCTGCGATTTAATAGAGTTGATGATATCAATTCCTCTGTCTTAGCATTACACATCATTGCCTCTGATTCAAGATTATTTGCATTCATTTTTTCTGATCATATCCAGGCTTCCTAAGTGAAAAAAAAAATATTATAGGTGACTCCTGCTGAAAAAAGTGATAACATTATCCATTTCCCATTTATTGGTTTCCTAGTTGGGGGTAATTCAATTAAGTGTTATTTTTCATCAAAGCGTCATATTCTACTTGTATTGCATCTCCATTCTTGTTTTTTATTTGCTTCATTAAAAGAAATTGGATCATAAGAATTTGCAACTTCACTCATCAAAGCAAGATTTACTTGTTATGGTGATTTTGACTTTGTTCTTCTCTCACCATGCTGTATCTCGTCTGGTGTTGGAACTTGAGGAGTTACTTGGAAACAGATTTACCTTTTCTAAGATTGACTTGCACCTTTCAGATACTGACTATCATCTTGTCCTTCCAACTTCGACCCTATTTTTTCTTTCTTTGCTTCTTTTCCTTTTTCTTTCGTGCCTCCTATATATGACGGGAGTTCTTAATTCAAGCTCTTCATTATCACCTTGCAAAACTTCAGCTTTTGATTACAATGAATGCACGTGTTGAAGTCTCTCATCAAAAATTACATCTTGGCTGATAACAACCTTTCTATTTAATATAACATATAAGTTGTATGCATTCAATTCAGTGCTATACCTGATAAATATGTTGAACAACCAAAATCTTTGAAATTGTTTTACCTTTGGTTCCCTTCTTGACCAAGCATTATAAGGGGTCCTTGCATAAACTGCCTTTGTCAGATCGTGATTACCCAAAATCGATCATTGAGATGATGCCCTTTCATCATCCACCTAGACGTTTCCTTAATTGATCGATTCTTCCTCTTTGCTACCCCATTTTGCTTTAGTGTTTTGGCAATAGAAGTTTGTCTTTAACTACCCTGATGATAACAAAAATCACAAAATGCATGTGATTGGTACTCACATCCTCTATCACTCCTGAACACCTTAATGTGCCAACCACTTTCATTTTTAACCATACCCTGGAATTGCTTAAAAATATATTTTTTGTTCAAAAAATATACCCATATTTCTTTTGAAAGATCACAGAGGGATGTTACAAAGCACTTAGCATCTCAAAGGGATTGAGGTTTCATTGGAATACAGACATCACAGATTCTAAATTTTTAACCTAGTGTTTTAGGGTCACATCTGTGATTTGAATATTTCATGTGGTTTATGGGGTTTTGATCATAGTAATCAAAGATGTGTGTGGAACTGAAGGTACCATAAAAGTATGACATTCTAAAAGTTTGTGTACAAACAAGGTGACATACATATAAGCGAAGAAATGCATCTGAAATAGATAAAGAAAATCAAGAGAAGAAAGGTGAATGAAATTCCAATATTTAGAGAATAATTGTTGGTTCGTATCCTTTAGGCCAATAATTTGACCCAACATACCTATGTGACATATATTCAGGGCCATTAATAATTTGAAAATATAGTTACTTTTTTTTGAAATAAGTATATTATGACTAGGATTTGCATTTTTTCTAATGTCCTACTTTTAATGCTGCATTTGAAGATCTGCAGAAAATATCCTCCAAGCCAGTTGTATGTAAAAAACTTTCTGAAGAAATTCATTGTTGAAGCAGAATCACAACTTATTGAGGTGTTGGAAGTCCTGTATGAGCAGTATACACAATATTTGACTTACTGCAAGGTAATGCACATTTTCACTTTTGTGTATTGTTGTTTCACATAGTTCTGGCATCTTGTTCTAGTCAATTTTTCTTCTTTTGGCTTGAAGAGTAGGCTCCTTTGGAGTGCTAAACATTCCTTGAATAAATTTCTTCATCAATGTTGTTATTTTGGAAGAATTTGAAAGCCTACCTTTAATATCTTCAGTTGAGGTCATACCAAGTCGTAAAAATATACATCAAATTAAGTTAAAATTAATTGTTGGCGGTATTACAATTCATTGCAGTGAAGGAGGATGCCCACAAATATATATGGGACAAAAGTTCAAGGAAATTATAAATTCCCATCGTGTAGGGTCCTTTGGTTTATGGCTGTTTGTTATTTTATTTGGGAATTAAATATACTTGTACCACCGAAGGGGAAACAAGATTATTTCAGAATGATCGAGGGAAGAAATTGGATCATTTCCTTAACTATTTGGCCTTACCTGCCTGCTTGTATTTTTTGTTTTCTTAAACTGCTATATGTTTTATTGCAGATTGCTATACTTCTTCAGAGTTGAGAAAATATATTTTTTTGCTTCCTCTTCTTTTAATAATGGAGTTTGTGTTGAAAAATGTAACTAGGTTCGGTCTTCATAATGTCTAGATGTAATCATGATTTTATGTATTTGATGAAAAGAGAAAAAATAAATTATTGTTAGTATTTTGAAGCATGGGTTTCATGTTCAAGTCAATTTTATTTGTAGGTCAAACACCCATTAGGTGCTTCTAGGTTTTATTATTGAGTCAAAGAAGTCAAAGAGTCATTATAATATGTATAATATTCATTTGGGCATCATGTATCAAGTCAAAGAAATTTTATGTCAGTCAAAAGTGTCATTAAAGACCCTCAAGGCCTTGTTAACATGCAGTCAACAAGTCGGCATATCAGACTGTGAAGTTGGCCTCCTAGAGATGACATGTCGGCCTATTAAGGGCATCCGAGAAGCCTATATGTAAGAACCTCGACTTCATTTGGAAATGGGATTCATCCAAGTTCAAATCACAAGAAAGAAGAGCGAAGAAAAAAATAACACTAGAAGGAAGATTGAAGCATTTTAGAGAATGTTTCTGGGTTGTATCATCTCACACGTGCTAAGATTAAGGCACCAAAATTGCAGCTGAGCTGAATTGCAGACTCTTCAATAGAAGCCGAAATCTGGAAGCAAGGAAGATCAAAAGAAAGAAGCTAAGCACTTTAGTAGAGAAGAGCAAGCCTAGCAAAGAAGAAAAGACTTAAAATTCTGCCCTTATAACAGTCAAACGTGTGGAGCAGTAACTACAGGGAGCCGAAAAGTTGCAGGTGAGGAGGACGAAGTTGCAGGTCCAAAAATATTAGTCAAAGGAGAAGTTGCATCTGTAATGAGGCAAGTTTGACTTGAGTTGAAACAAGTTCATTAAGGAGCATTTGACTTGGTCTTGGAGAGCTTTTGGACAAGGGTCACAGGTCTTGGAATTCGTCATCTGAACATTCTATAAGAAGAGAAGAATCCTTGTGGGTTTTCCTATCAAGAGGAGAGGTTTTGGCCTTGACTTATAGCCTATATCTTGTGTCCTCTTGTCTCATTGTAATTCATAGTTTGATAGCTGTTTGATGACAAGAACATAATAATAATCAAGGGAAAGAAGAAGATAATCTAGTTAAGTAAAAATACATCACAAACAGTTATCAAGGAAGAGAAATCACCATTCCTAGCTGCCCCCCAGATTTCTCAACAGTTGGTTATCTATACCTTATCTGTATATGTTGCACTCTAGCGATATATCCCCTGTTTCTTATTGATCCTTCTTTTGGTAAGGAAAAATGATTTTAACTAGTGATAAACTCCATCAATAGAGAGCATTGAGTACATCTATATGTTCGAGGAGAATCTTCCAAAACCAGGGAGTTTCACATAATTTCCTTCCAATACTAGCATAGACTTCCCTGGTGTCATTCAAACAGACAGGAAGGGATATCAAAATCTTTTCTCAAACTTTGACATACAGTAATGCTAGTATTTCTTAAACTGTGATCAGAAAAACTATTTTTAGGGACTACATTGTGGTGAAACAACTCTTAGGATTCTTCTACTTGGACCCTGGAATGTTGGCAAACTTTTCATTTTCATGGAATCAAGCTGCTATCCTGTGCGAGATGCTCCTCTTCTTTGATGAAAAGTGGGGACTCGTGACTGTACAGATTGTTTACTAGAATTTCATGCCAATTGAGAATTTTCCTTGATAACACTATCTCCTCCTGTTTGGTTTTTTGTGTCTCCTTATTTTCAGAACTAGAATGTCTCAAAATGGGCATGTGCAGATCATGTTAGTTTTTGTAACATCAGATGAGTTCTAGTGACAAAATTTTGTGGAGAGGGTAGAATACAGGAGATCTCCAAAATTGAGAAATCTTTTCTGGAGATTCCGCCTAGAATGACTTAATTAGATTATTAACCAGTTTTTAAATATTTCCTAAGTCTAAACTTAGGGAATATGGTTAATTAATCAGAATTAATTAAGTCAAGGTGAGAATGATCGAGAAATTCACACGGATCAACTTCAAGATGATCCTAGCAATCGATTAAGATTTAATCTTGGGTGTTGGAGTCCCAACAGAGGATTATAAGACGAAGTTGATGGGCAATTGGAGAAGATACTTGAGAAATTCGATTTCATGAGTAGATCGATTTTCAGAGTAGCAACAGTCAGTTGCTGGAGAGAGCCCGTGAGATCGAAGAAGTGAGTGAGGCGCAGGGACAGTGATTCGGAGGAAAGATTTTCCAGATCCGGAGAGGCAACAACAAGAGGGTCAACTTATCCTCGAGAGGTAGCGCGGAGGGACAACACAGTTGCTTTAGCCAGGCAGTTCGATTTGGAGGAAAGAAAAATCGTCCTCAGTTCGAAAGGCTGGGAAGAAGTCCCAGAGGGCTGAAGAGACGATTTTCTTAGCATCCAAAGGCAAAACGAATTCATCAGAGTCCAGTGCGAGGCAAGCCATCCAACCATGTAGAGCTTTGGTAGGGAAAGTTGAGCCAAAGATTGCTTGTGGGAAAATGGTAATTCCCTTCAGTATTTTGACTAGATTTTCTTGCTGTTTGGATTGCTAGTTGGGCTTGCATAGATGTACTAAGATTTCACTGTTGCATAATAAAATAAAACCCTCACCGCTGCATCGGTTTTCCCATGTTGGGTTTTTTCAGACACTTTTGTCCAAAAATAATTGTGTAATTTTTATGTGTGTGCTAGCATTTGTTCCAGCGTTTATTCTTCTGTAGTTTTGTTTGTGTAGGTTGCAGTGCGAGTTATTCAATATTTGCTGTATGAAACAATAAATGAATTGTTAAATTAAAATAACTATTATGTGAATAATTTCTAGTTGCTGCAATAGGATTCTGGGTTTCAAGATTTTCACATGGTATCAGAGCGCCATTGATTAGCTGGAGAGCTTAGTAGCGTAGACAGAAGGAGTTTCACTGTTCAGTGTATGCAACAGATCAAAACCCCAGAGGGAGCGTAGTCACTTTGCCGAGACGCAAAGTTTCTTGAAGAGATTCGATTTTTCTGAGTGGAACAGAAAAATTAGATCTCTCTAGATCGAGGAATTCCAAAGGCAGAGGGAGAAACCTAGTATTTCGCAAATTAGATCTCTAGCTGGACGCAATAGTTTTGCAGCAGTTTGTTAGAGCAGAGCTAGCGTCGGGTGGAAGAAGAGCACACATCTAGGGAAAATTTTCTTCAGGGAATTTCTAGTCTCAAGAAGTTCGATTTTCCTTGCATATTAGCAGTTGTTGTGAGCAGAGTTTCTCACTTTAGAAGGGAGTGTGAATCGCTGAGCAGAAGGGAAGAGGAGATTTTCGACATTTGTTGAGATGGCCACTGCTGGACTTCGTGATCATGATAGGTTGGATGGTGCTTCCAACTATGTCATCTGGAAGGCAAGGATGTCCTTCCTTTTGGATGAATATGGCCTGAAAACATATATAAATGCAGTGGTAGCAGTTCCCCAGGATGCAGATTAGCTGAAGAAGTACAAAAAGGAGATGGCGCGGGCAAAGATGTTGATCCTAGACGGAGTCCGGGATAACATTGTTTCACACATAGATGGCAAAGGTACTGCCAGAGAGATGTGGGAGACTCTCTCCACGCTTTACCAGGGCACTTTCAAGCAACGAAAAATGTACTTGGAAGAGAAGCTGAGATGCATCAGAATAAAGAAGGGGGAAAGCATAGATCCCTTCCTCACCAGAATTCAGGAGGTTCGAGACTAGTTGTTAGCTGTTGGGGCAATGCCTCAACCCATAGTGTTAGTGCGATTGATACTAAATAGTGTCTTTGAGGAGTGGTCGGTATTCATCCAAAGTATTTTGGGCAGAGATATACCTTGCCAAGTTTGGACAGGATGTGGGCCGATTTGCAACAAGAGGAGTTGAGACGAGCTTTATTAAAGAGCTCCATCAGTGGCAGCAACAACAGATCGAAGTGAATGAAGGAGGAGGAGAATGTGGCCCTCGCGTCGAAGAGTCCTAGTCAAGGGTAGGGGGAGCAGAGAAGAAAGGACTTGTCAAAGATCAAGTGCTTCAGATGTGGTGAGCTTGGTCACTACAGTACTCAGTGTCTTCTCAGGAAGAAGGACAAGGAGAAGCAGGACCAACAGGCAGCATCAATAGAGATCAATAGGCTTTCCTCTAGGTTGGAGGAAGGCTTCGCCATGTTTGCTAATATACCACGAGGAGTGAGGTGGGGAGATTTGGTGTTGTAGCCTCAGAGTGCTACAAATGGGCAGGATCCTTGCAGAGTCCACTTCATGGATCAATACCTTGCTATGGGGGGCCCACAATATTCAGTAGCAGGATGGATTAGTGACAGTTGATGCAATTAGATGCCAGAGTGACACTTGCAGAGACTAGTAGCAATCAGATGTTGGGGAGCATAGTGCAGAGTTGGCAGCAGTGCACTTGGCACAGTACAGAGTCAATAGCAACACAGATTCCTCAGTGGCAGTGAAGATACTAGCAGCAGTCAGAGACTCGGGTGACAGATGTATTATACTGATCACAGTTGATTTAGTATTTTGGATGCTTTTGAGTTGCAAATGTTGTAGTTGCAGCAACAACAGATGAGAAGGAGTTGCAGTGCAGATGCAGTGTTGGCAACAGTTCAACAGGGTCAACAACAGCACAGATGCAACACATATCAGAGTTGTGCAATGGTTGGTGGGCAACAACAGCCAGACATCACCAGCGTGACAGGAGATGATGCAGAGACAGGGTGCTGCTACATGATGCGCAGTAGAGCACTAGAACACATTCCTCGCTAAGAGGGAGTGTTAGTTTTTGTAGCATCGGATATGTTCTAGCCACATAATTTTGTGGAGAGATGATTTCCTCAGCATCCAAATGTAGAACGACTTCATCAGAGCCCAGTCCGAGGCAAGCCGTCCAGTCAGCTACACAGAGCAGCGCAGAGGCTGACATAGAGCTCCAGGAGGTCGAGTTTTGGTAGGGAAAGTTGAGCCAGAGATTGCTTGTGGGAGAAGGGTAATTCCCTTCAGTATTTTGCCCAGATTTTCTTGTTGTTTGGATTGCTAGTTGGGTTTCCATAGATGTACTCAGATTTCACTGCTACATAATAAAATAAAACCCTCACTGCTGCACCGGTTTTCGCAAGTTGGGTTTTTCTGGGGACTTTTGTCCAAAAATAATAGTGTAATTTTTATGTGTGTGCTAGCATTTCTTCTAGTGTTTATTCTTCCGCAGTTTTATTTGTGTAGGTTGCAGTGAGAGTTATTCTGTATTTACTGTAGGAAATAGTAAATAAATTGTTAAATTGAAATAACAATTAGGTGAATAATTTCCAGTAGTTGCAATAGGATTTCGGGTTTCGGAATTATCACAGATCATAGCCCTACACTGGTTCTCAACTGACACTTGTTAGTATAGAAGAATACACATAGTTACAAAAGGTGTAGAAATGTGCATACAGTCACAATATGGACAGAGAACAGAGGCTGCAATAGAGCTTGGCCATAGGGCACACTGAGGCATGTGTCACAGAGAAGATGCATACTTACAAAATACAGTTACAATACAGAGAGAGGCACATTATAGAAGGGCAGAATCAGATGAAGCACCTCTCTGACAGATTCGAAGGCTGCAGAGGCCACATATATGCATGAGGTCATGATCGACAGGCAGAACAAAATTGCACAGGAAGTATGTAGGAGAATCTCCCTGGATACCATAACAGTAAGATATTTATTTAAATGTTTTCTGTATTTTCAAAAATTTCTGTAAATTTTGTTTATCTTGGTGGAGAGTATTCTGCAAGTTTAGTGTAATTGACTGGCTGAAACAAAGGTCAAAAGTGATGAGTTACAACGACAGTTTTCATTGGGAGGTAATTGATTTTGAGCCCTAGTTTGTATATTTTGTGCTTGGCTTAGGTTTATTGTGTGATTGGAATTTAAAAAATGGCTAGTCTTTCAAACGTTATGTTGGAAGCGAGTAAAAGTACTAATGGTAAAAATAATGGTACCTCGAAACTTTAAACAACAAATGATCACTATTTTTGAGTATAGATGTCTACTTGGGGTATCACAAGAAAAGGAAGAAAGAAGCCACACTGATGAGATGCTCTGGTTAAATTTGATGCAAAGAATTAAGAGGCGGCGATGCTCAAGTTATCAGTGACTTATTACGTGTTATCAAAAATGCAGGATATTGTGGATGCATTCACAATCTGGCATTGAACCTGACAAGTGCATGAACTATCTGATAAAAGAAGGGTCTTTTTTCCCAAAATCATGTTTTCTCTCTTGAAATGGAAGGAGTCTTACTTCAAGAGCGTCTCTTAAAAATCAAAGATGTAAGGCATCACTGGAAGTGATTCATAGGAAGGTAGAAGAAAACCTGGTTATTATTTTCTTTGAATAACTTTCCATCCTGATATGAATATTTTGTTGAAACACTAAATGTCACATCAGACATTACTAATATCACGAATTAGACTTTAGCTGTTAAGAAATAAAATTTTGTAGAAAGATATTGGAGGAAACATCTTTGTAGTGAGACTGGCAACAGATCTTCAGAGATGGTGCTTGCCAGAAAGTTCAAGGGCAAGGGAAAGTATTGCAGACCAAATGAAGACATCAACAAATCCTCGGATACAAACAAAGTTAATTGTAAGAAACATTTCTGTAGTGGGAGTGGGAATAGAGCTTTAGAGATGGCACTTGCCAGAAAGTTCAAGGGCAAGGGAATACAATTACAGTGAATACAATTTCGGATATCTCTGCAGCCTTGGGGTAATTACAGTGAGTAATTACAGTCACAAAGAATTCGGACAAGCATCTCTGTGTCTCGGCCTCCTCACTGTCCTAATGATCACTGTCTCGGTATTCTAAACGCAGTCACAGTCTTGGCATCGTTGTGAGGAGAAAGATCTCAGTAATACACTCTCAACATACTCTCTAGACACAACCATAGTCTAGGCAATTGTTGTGATGAGAATGATCTCAGTTATCCAACAGTGACACTCTGTCTCGATATGCATTCTGGACGATGGTAATCATGATCTCATTCATGATCTTGATGAAGACATAGTTTCAAGGTCATGATCTTGATAAAGATCTCGGTGGTGTAGTAGTGATGGCCTTGATGTTGCAGCAGTAATGAAGATCTCGGTGGTGCAGTAGAGATGGCCTCAGTGTTGCAGCAATGATAATGATCTCAGCAGTGACAAAGAAGAGGATTGGTGTCTTGGTCTTGGAGTGGCCTAATATGTCAAGGGTCATGGTCTTGGTATTCGTCAATTGGAATCTCTATAAGAAGAGTTTTGTGCGGGTTTTCCTCTCAAAGAGTGAGAGGTTTTGGTCCTGGCAGAAAGCCAACATCTTGTGTCCTTGTCTCTTTTGTTTTGGTAGCTATTTGATGAAATAAGAAGACACACTCTAATAATATCAAGAGAAGATTGTGCTAATAAGAAAAAATTAAAAATGCATCACGAATAGTTATCATGAAAAGAAGAATCTTGTTAACCTACATTTCGCTAGATTCTTCAACATGGTATCAGAGCTAAGGTGCTGAAGTCAAAGGAAGGGCAACAAAAAGAGACATTCAAGGATCAACATCAAAGCAAGTTGAAGAGATTTGTGTTTCAAAACCTACATCAAAGATTGAAGGAGACAATCTACAACAACAAGGCAATTTAAGTCCTACAATAAGACTGATTTGGATCATTATCTAAAGTTCCCGGACAGTTTACCTCAGGCTCCGATTCAGACTGCCTTATGAAATCTTCGAATGGTGATTACAGACCTACACTTCGGGTATGGTCACATTCTCCCACAGTGTGAACTCGGAACACAGTCAAAAGAAGAAAACACAGTACCTCTCATAGTCTCGGTGCTAATTCAGTCTCTCTATTCAGTCTTGAAATAACCATGGTGCTAGCCACAAATTTGGTGTCATTACAATCTCTGTCATACCACAGTGATCTCAATAACTTATAGTTTGGAGCAGTTTCAGTGCTTGGTGCTGGACAATGCAAGAAGGTCTCAAAGGAGATCTTTAAAAAAGGATTTTCAGTTGTTCAACGGAAGCAAGGATCTACAATAAAATCACATCAACTCGAAGATCACCCGGAGGAAGCATTAGTGTATCTTCAACATGATCAAGGTGAAGATTTTATCTTCACATGTCAAGTAACTATTTTCATTAATCAATTTGGTAAAATGAC
Source organism: Pinus taeda (assembly GCA_000404065.3). NCBI lineage: Eukaryota > Viridiplantae > Streptophyta > Pinopsida > Pinales > Pinaceae > Pinus > Pinus taeda. The sequence goes on from APFE031206846.1 coordinate 57,034, forward strand.
TTCATGATTGCAAGGAGATCTATAGGCTGGATGGGTCATCAAAGGTCCTTGATTGGAATAAGGAGGATTGTCATAATCCTCATATATAAGAGAAGTTAGTGAACATATCAAGGAAAAAGGTTTCCTTTGAATTCATGGGAGGGAACTCTTAAGGTCCTCTCATCCCTATGTAGCAAGAAAGGAGACATAAAAGAGATATATGAAATGCTAGAAGATATACTCTATGAAATGAAGTGAAGAAGGTCATATCACATAGACTTGATTGAAGGTATCAAAGAATGAAGGAATATCTTCATAAGATCTCAATTAGGAGATCTGGGAGAGATGATAAGAAGATAATTATCATTGTTCTGAAATGCGCTAACTGATAAGAAAGGTAACAAATGACAAGAAAGTTACCTCATTCAACAACTTGTGGTCTCTATGTTAGATAGAAAAAGACAAGTTGAGGGCAAAAGTATTGAAGGTTAAAGGACTCAAACATGTGCAGAAAGGAAAGGGAAGTCACAAAAGGGTCCTATCATAAGTTCCTAAGTCTTTTGTTATAGATATGACCATGATAATACGATGCATCGTGGCATCAAGGAAGCATTAGAAACAAGAGCTCGTGACATCGCCATGGGAGTCATGAAGGACAAAATCCATGGCAGTCAAACATGAAGGATATAGCTCTTGGGAACCTCATTAGACATTGCAGGAAAGGAAGAAGTCATCTAGGTAAGGCTCATCATACATAAAGTCAAAAAGGAAACATTTGCTAGATGGGGATATGCAAGATCCTTAAGATTCTCTGAAGGAATCCTCATCAGAGGGTTCACTAATATAGAGAGGAAGCAAGTGTTTCATAGGAAATCCCACTTATGGAATTCATGAGACGATGGTATGATGACATGAGAAATGAAGCAGATTAAGGGATTGAAGATTTTTTCAATCAAGGAAGCTGCTGGAAGAAGCCTAGATGACCTAAAGGTAGAATGAGGTATGTATGCTTGTATTTAATATTAAAATGTCATGTCATATGGTTGTAGGTAACATGGATCATTACTTCTATCTTGAGAAGCATGATCAAGAGAAAAAGGATCTCCTCCTCTGAAAGGATGCAAGAAGGCATAATTCACACTAGATGAAATCAATATAATATGTCCTCATATGAAGTATGAGGTGGTTGATTACAATTAAGAAACTCTGATTGAAAGCTCCTGGGAATGGAATGTGTGAGGACAGAAGATATCGTGAGATATGAAACTGTGATGAAGGCAATCAACATCCAAAAGACCAAGAAGACTTAACTAGGAAATTTCCCGGAAAGATATGAAGACTCTGATGGAAAAGATGAAGACCCTTGACAATGGATATCTTTGGGAAATGTGTCAGCATGTATGCAGGATGCTGATACCTACAGGAAGATGTCACAATGAAGAGCCATATCGAAAGGTACAATTTGATTTAATGTTATGTTTTGATTTCCTGAATAATATCTGGATGAGTTCATGCAAGGCTATTGGCACAAGAGTTGTAAGTACAAGTACAACTAGTATTCATGTGGTGGATGGAAGTTCCTGAAAGAAACATGATGAGGAAGAAGTAGCCATATGATGAAGGTTCCAGATATGTATCAAGGTCACTTTCCATGAAGAAAGGAATGACATGACGAACTAAGAAGGAAAGTGATGGATGGCTAATGCCCTACAAGGAATAAGCTCGATTGAATTTCATGACATCAAGGAAAGAAATTGATGAAGCAGCTGAAGGACCCACGAAGAAGAAGCTACTGATGAAAATGAGAGTCCCTAGTTAAAAGGGAGCTCTGACAAGTCCCTAATTGAGAGGGAGCTTGGACAAGTTCCTGGTCGGAAGGAACTTGGGTACATTCCTTTACAGGAATGGGCATATCTTCCCTAGTTGAGAGGGAGAGATAGACACAACATTCTTGTCTTCATTTGGGAAGAAAGAATGGAGGATTAGGTAATCATCTGGCATCCGATGCCCTTTGAGGATGTGTAGGGCATCCAAGATAAGAGTAAGCAAGAGGACTGTTATTCTTTGAGGGTTGGGGACACAAGAGACACATTTTTTCAATTGTGCAATTTGTATGCTATTGTTCAAGATGTGTATATATATAGTAGTATATAACAACCAAAATTGGTATGTACATGCACAAGTGACATTCAAAACTTTTTTCATTTGGATGGTTTTCTAAATAAAATTCTTCCGAATAAGGAAAGTAGGATGAGGATAAAGGTAAGAGAACTAAAGCTAAAAGCTCTATAAATTGTACAATGTTCACATTCCATTTATGGATTTATGCACACTTTGGACTTTGACTATGAAATCTCTTAAGACGAAAAGCTTATTTATATGAAAGGAGGGAGTGAAACCCTAAACCATTAAGGTCGTCAACAGACCCTTATTTAACATTATTAATCCTATTGAATCATTGATATACCTTAGTCCCTTATTACATGAAAGTGGCATTTTTATAATTGTTAAATTTTGATAGGATAGGATGTGTAATATTCCTAATGGAAATTTACAATGATAAACAAAACAAACTGCCAAAAACACAGAAAATTACTCAAACATTGGAACACCATTTAAAAGCCAAAAACTGCATCATTGGGCAATTTTATTATAATATGAAGAGGGCACAGTGACTGCTGGAAAGAGTGCACCTGGGCTTGCTCAAGGTAAGCTAGATAAGCCCAAACGAATAATAAGAAGCCCCCCTCAAATATGTTGTTGCTCTATCTTCTGGCTCTGGGTTGAATTGCCTAGAAATACGCTGCTGGGTGTGAAGATGTGCTGCTAGGGCCTCTTCTGGTGCTCAGAAAATTCTGGGAAATTAACCCCGACCTCCCCACCAATAATTCACAAAAACCCACGAAGGAATTGGCCAAATGTTGACCTTGAAATTTTGGCCCAAATTTCCCCTACCTCCTTTAACTACTGCTTGGATTGGGACCCCTGTTTGACCCCTCAAATCTGCCCAAAAAATTCTGCCAAATTATTTCTGAGGTCCTTGTCAAAAACCTAGAATAACCTAGAAAGGGTTTGTCCTAGTTTTGACGCTCCAAAATTGACCCCAAATGTTTGGCCCTCCTCCACAAGCAAAAGATGTAGCCTGTAGCAGATGCTGCATTTGCTACTCTGCCAAAATGTTGGAAAAGCCCCGACAACACTTCCCGGACTCCACCTCAAGTTTTAGGCCCAAACTGCCTTCTCTCCTCAACTCCCAAGTGTGTCTCGTCCAAGCACTAGGCAGTCTTTGCGCTGCTGCTAGTGTCTCCTCCGCACAAACTCGGACTCCCACTGCTGGAAAAATCGGAAAAGGATGGAACTCCATCCTTTGGCTGGCACTCGAAGTCCACCGAAGCAAAGGTTGAGATCTCTGCTTGAGATACTCGTGTGCTAAACAACACTTGCAGAGTTGGCTTGTGCTCAAGCATGCTATGTCAAAGACAAGTTTTTGAATAGATGAATCAATGACCAAAATGAGTGCCTGTGGCTCCTTCTCTCCTTGTGGTCCCCACTCTCTCCTTCTCTCCTAATTCACACTCCCTTCTCTTTCCTCTCTCTTCCAAGATTGCGAGTTCCTTCCTTGGGTCGAATTTCTTTTTCTTGTGGTCCCCACTTTCCACTAGAGCCGCAATATCCTCTTTTCCTCCTAAGTCCCAGTGCCAGAATTGCGTCCTCTCCCCAAACTCATCTCTAATGCTGAAAATCAACAATGGGGATATTACAGGATATAGTACCAAGACATCATTACAAGCTTACGAGCTTGCATATAAAATAACTTGTTACAGATGACAAAACATGTTGTTATAGCTATATGGCAGAAGTACTTGACACATTTGGTACATGGAGAATAAATACAAAGTACTTGAAGGTGTTGATGCAAGGAAATCTGATTAAACTATTTTGTGGAGGAAAAGTACAATAACTCTGATGTAATGAACTTCTTCTGCCAAGGAAAAGCAACTTATAGCAAATATAGTCTTAACTGAATTGTCTTCTTTCATAAAGCAACTATAAAAGTCACATGCTACAGGGAAATGAGATACATGCATAGAGTAGGACTTGCTGTGTATGACTTGGTCTTGTGAGTTGTACCTGGTTTGATGCCTATACCAGTCTGAATCGACATTTAGACTGGCAAAAGCTTGCTGTCAGGAAGTGAAACTTGAGTATGATGAGTCTGAGACTCTGACCTTCAAATTACTTCCATGTTTTTGACATTTGTTGGGCCAAAGACAAAATATTGCTGGGCATCACCTCATTGAAAAAAAAAGATTGGAGTGATTTTGAGTTTTTATTTTTATTTTTTGTACTCGCTGAGTTATTGCTGTGAATGAGTCGTATTCTTTTTCTCTGGCCATGCTGAGATGTTTTGTCAACCTGACTTGATGACAGGAGTATTTATCAGCTTCTGTTCTTTGCACTATAACATTGGATTTTTTATTATATTGGTTTGCTTTACAGCTAACTGGGGTGCAATTGCAGCGATTTCCAATTTCAGCACATTGACATTATATTTTGTTATATTTGTTTCCCTTCAAACTCAAACTCAGACTCTAAAATATCATTTATCTATATAGGTTCATTTATGTAAACTTGGTCTCAACAGTATCCTCTGGATATATTCTGTGCCAAGTACAGTAGACTGGATGATCTGCTGCAAATGGTGAATGGTGATTTTCATATCTAGTTATTCTGGATTATAATTGGAGTTGACTCAGTTGCTCGTTATGAAATTAGCAAGTAAGCAATTTTGTGGAATTGATCTTTTGCAGGATTCTGATTTATCTCAAAACACAGGGAAATGCTACAGAACTATACTGTTCATGTTTCCATCTAGTAATCATTTCCCTTTAGCTTGGCATGAGAATCAACAGATCGGAGAACCGGTAACTATGACTGTGACTTTGAGGTCATCTCTTAACATGCTCGAAGGAGGCACAGGGTATACCGCTAAATCTTTTTTAACTGTAGATTGCTTAAAAATTAAAAGCTGTAAAAAGATGAAGTGCTTCATAATAAACTTAGAGAATTTTGCAACTCTGAGATCATCTAAATTTCAGTCTCTTCCATGATTGTGACCCACTTATCTGTTTTTTTAGCCTGTTCTTCATATTATTTAATTCTTCAGCTGCATGGATTGCATTTCGTCAGAGACATAGAATGGGTATGCACATGAAAGATATTTTCAGAGTACACATTTGATAAATGATAGAGAAATGAGGATGTTACCAGTTACAATACGATATTTTTTCAGATAAATTTAAAACATGGTAGATAAATGAGGATATTACAATATGGTAACTGATCAGATCCACAAAGATTTTTTAATGGGAGATTAGTGAAAAAGAGTGTATTGAATGCGTGCTTTAAGCAATGTTAAGTCAAAATAAATGCACATTAACTAACTATAGTACTGTAAAATAATTTAACCAAAGAACATCCAATAGATTTAAATTGCCAGAAACAAGCAAAATTAGATCAAATCACATGTTACTGATGAGATTGATTGCATCATAGTGGGCGACAGACTGCCTTAAGTATACTTGCACGCAGTGTTGGTAGTGATGTGAAGTCTGGAAGATGAAGAGTGAAGAGTTGTCTGCATCTACAAACTGCAAATGATATGAATACCGTCTAACCCTGTCTGATCACATCAACCCTGCTTATATAGAATCTCCATGAATGAAGAATGACTTACACTAGTTGTTTGAGGAGGAGGAGAGAAAAGCTGCTAACTTTGATTTGTTGGCTGTATTTTTCCCTATTTGACGGCTTTTTTGTCATCTTTTGCTGGCTCTCTGTTAATATTAGGTATGTTTTATGCTTAGAGCAATTTATTTCAATTTTCACATTTAGCTCAATATCTTTTCCAGATTAGCAATCACATCAGTATTAATGTAAACTGCAGATAGAACATAAACATAAATCGCAGAAGACAAGCCAAGACAAGAGGACACAAGATGTGGCGCTAGCCAGGGTCAAACCCCACAATGTGGGGAAACCCTTGATCAATTATTCTTTTATGTTCTTCAAAGTTCAGCAGAGAAAGTGAGAGAGATAGTACATTTACAATAGAAGTAAACACTTTGACTTTTGATATCTACAGAGATCAGTTGAAGACATATTGCTTCAACTGATTCTCTAAGGTGACTTCTTCACCTATCATAGTGCTGCATCTCGTCCATTTGCTGCACCTTACCGTGTAGCACCATCATGCATCATCATGTTGCTCATGATCACTATGCTGCCCATACATCATGCTGTCCATGATCTCATACATCATGCTTCCCATGCATTATGTTGCCCATGATCTCTTACATCATGCTGCCCATTCATCATGCTGCCCATGATCTCTTACATCATGCTGCCCATGATCTCATCTATCATGCTGCCCATGATCATTATGCTGCCCATGCTCATGATCTCATTCATGATGATGCTGTCCATGCTCCATGATCTCATACATCATTATGATCATACTACTTTAGCTCCTTGTTATCTTGATACTAGATCTGAATATAGTAATGACTGTTGAGACTGTATGTCTCCTTTAACAGGTATGAGAAACACTGAAACTTATTCAGATGACACCCAACGTAATCCTCATTACTGTTGTTAACAGCGTCCTCATCACACCTCCTAGGTTAGGGTACGACTGTACCTCAGAGACTTACGGGACTGATAACCAAAGAGACCTTGCTGCTGCATTAATTTATTCAAGAACAGCAGATCAGGCCGGTTTGTGTTACCATTCATTGACTGCGTTGTACAGTGTATAAGGTCTCCTCCATTTGCTGTGTATATGTATCTTCATGACCTGTGCATATATATACTGCGTATGCTGTGCATATATATCTTCTGCGTAAGATCTCCATCTATTAATTGCATTAGGTCTCCGAGCTGTTCATACATATATTGCTTCATGACCTGTGCATATATATATATATATTACTGCGTATGCTGTCTCAATGACTAGCGTATTAGGCTTGATGTTACTGTGGCTAGGTGTCTTCCATGATCAGCGTATATGTTGTCACCTGCCAGTATATATATTGCCACACTGTAATATATCATTTCCATGCTGTAATATATTTATCCATGACCTGTGCATCCAGTGCATTAGGCCTCTCCTACCAGCGTATACAGCGTATAAAGTCTCCACCATTTGCTGTGGATATGAGTCTTCTTTTACAGCGAGTAAATGTCTTCCTTGACCTGCAGCTAAGTGTCTCCATTACTGAGTAGGATTAGGGCATCATCTTAGGGCATCCTTCATTAGTGTTTCTCCTTCTCCAAAAACCCAAGACGTGGAGAGGAGATCACATGAAGAATGTGTGTACAAATGACCTCAAATCCTCTTCTATTTATACTAAAAAGTAGATGATAAATGGACATGACTATTGGGCTTCCGAGCCTACATAAGATGCTGGCCGACTTGACAATATGTCTTATAATACAAATAAATTCATAACTCCATGAATACTTATCGGAATTGGATGATCTTTAGATCAATCCTACACCTCTCGATGAGAGGGATCCAATAAAAATATCAGCTGCCATAATTAAGATGACCCACATGGAGTTTGGCCGTAGTTGCCAATTTTAGCACTCTCTATCAAACTGGGTTGAAAACCCTCTCTTTTCTCTCCCTGTGCCCTGCACTGATTTACTCCTGAAAGCCCTCTGCGATTAGATCTACTTTGATACCATGTGAAATTTCCTTAATTGCAACAACTGGAATTTAATCTTCTAACTTGTGTAGTTTATTTGTCTTTAGAAAATTAATTCGGCAAATAACAATTATTCCACCACTGCAATCTTCACAAATAAATACAGGAAACGAGAAAATAATGCACAGATAAATTTTTTGACACTTGTATTTTTGTACAAATGTCCTTGGAAAAACCCCAAATGTGGGGAAAACCAGTTCTACAAATGAGGGTTTATATTATTATTAAATCTTTAGCAAAATTGAGAAATACAACAATTGCTTGCCTCTCAGTAGCAAAGCTTCGACATACAATTTTCTCCACTGGAAAATCAATCTCGAAACCCAAGTTTCCTCTACAAAATCAACTCGGCCTCCTCAGTGCTATTCCAACTCCCTCCCTCCATTGCCATAGGAAAATTGTTTTTGCAACTCCTCCTTTCGTTTGCAACTCAATTGAACAACTTGCACTTCCTACGGCGCATATCTCTGGCAATTGGAAATCAATTTGCTGCCAAGCTCTATGCGCTAGATAATTCTCACCTCCTGGTACAACCTCTTTGTAGATAAATTTGGCCTCCCTTCTTGTCACTGGAACGCTGGAAACATTGTGTAGAATTTCTTTGGAAATTCTCTCAATCTCTTTGCTGAAACCACGTTGCTGGTGTCTCCATATGCGCCCTTGGTCTCATTGAAAATCACAACACTGGGTGTCTCTCAATATGTTCTCTAAAGCCCCATCAACTTGCTCTTATAATGTCTCATTGAGTAAGCAACGACCATGATCTAATCACAACCGATGGCTAAGATAATCTTGAATCCATCAAGTGACTTTTCTAGAAGTCTCTTGAGCAAAGTTGATTTTCTTCAATTATTCCGATTTAATTAATAAACTCTCTTAAGTTAGACTTGGGAAAATAATTATTAATTGGATAATTAATCTAATTGAGCAATTTCTTGTGAAACCTTTTCTGGGTGTTGGAGAAAATGTGTTCGTTAGCCTCATAGATGTTGAGAAATCTAGGGCATCAAGGTTAAGTGATTTCTCTTCTATTAGTAACTGCTTGTGAACATTTTTAACTTCTTAGATTAAGATCTTCTTTTACTTATTTTAGTATAGTATTATTCTTCATCAAACAACTACCAATGCATGAACCATAAAGAGAGAAGAAACACAAAATATAGGCTATAAGCCAGGGCCAAAACCTCTCCTACTTGAGAGGAAAACCTGAACAAATTCTTCTTCTTGTAGAGATTCCAATGGACGAATACCAAGATCCTTGACCTAATTGCCACTCCAAGACCAAGACTTCTCTTTTGTGCCCAAGTCAACACTTGATCAAATTGCTTGTCTTCTTTGTACTTCCGCTAGACTTCAAATTTTTGGTCCGTGGTTCAACATTGCACTCCTTGTCTCTATTTCAGAAACACTGGCACAAGTGTTTGACCAACTTTGACCCTTTATCTTCCTTGCTCTAGAAGGAGACTTACTTCCTTCAACTCGCCTACCCTCAGGCTTGACTTCTTCTTGAATTCGGTTATCTTAGAGGTTTGCAATAACTTCTGTGCTGGAAACAGTTCCTTCACTTTGTTGAAGAATGTAACTAGGTTTTGTCTTCATAAATTGTACTTGAGTCAAAATGTAATATTTGTCAAAAGAAAAGCAAAAAGAATTTTTATTATTATTGAATTATGTAATATTCCTAATGGAAAAATTTACAGTGACAATGAAAACATACAAGACAATACAACTTGTCCTGATGATGAACCACACTGGTTGGTTCGAAACGTGTCGACAAATGGTATTTCATGTGATTTTCGCCGAAAAATCTCTCGTAAACTTGATATGGATCACAAAAGCCTCAACTCTACAACATAAAAAATTTCAGTAAACACCAACAACCCATAAATGTTCCCAAACACGCCAAAAATGGGCAATTTTATTATATAAACTACCGGAGTACAATGTAAAATAGAAAGGGTGCACCTGGGCTTGCACAAGGCAAGCAACAAGACTCAGGTGATTGAGATGCCAATGCCCAACTGTTGCTAGAGTTCATCTATCAAAAAATCTGCGCTGACCCAATAATTCTGCGTTGCTGGTTGTGTTGAAACCCTGATTTGACCCTTCAAATCTGCCCAGAAAATTCTGCAAAATTAGATTTGAGGTCCTTGCCAAAAACCCAGAAAACCCATAAAGGGTTTTGGCAAATTCTACTGACCACCTGAAACCCAAAATTTAAGCTCACTCCTCCTAACTTGCTGCTAAAGAATCCTGCTGTTGTGGGGCACCAAAACTCCTCTAAAAACTATGCAGAATTAGGAGAACACTTCTTGAGGCTAGTACAACAAAACCCAGAAATGATTTGGGCTAATTCTGACCTCCCGAAATTACCCAAATTTGGTGCTACGCCCTCCTTGACGGTTTCTATGTTCCCCACAATTTAAACTGCTAGATATGTCACCAATTCCTTCTCAATTAGGTGTGGGATTTCCCTGCAAATTTCCTCTGGAAGATGTGAGTGGAATTCCTTTCAAAACCCGACACAAATAAGATGAATACATCCCCAAAAATTCTGCTCAGTAATACTTCTGCGCATGCCCTAAAATGGTGAGTCTGGCTCTCTCAGTAGCAACAACTTCCAATGCCGAAATTCTCCACAAATGCTCGTCCACCCTCAATGAAATTTCTCCTATATTTGCTGGCCAAAATTCCCCTTGAAACTCCCTGAGTTCAGTTGTTCGATTTTTGTCCTTGCATCCTCTTGGATATTCGAACTAGCTGAAGCAAGAGCTGATGTGTCCCGCGAACTCCAACAAATCTCTCCTCACTAAGTTTTGAAATACTCTCCTAGGGTGACATTGGAAGTTCACCAAAGGTAGAGGTGGAATTCCCGCTTGGGAATTCCTTGTGCTAAACAACATTGGTTTACTTGGCTAAACAACTGAAGAAACTTGTGTTCAAAAGTTAGATTGTCAAAAGATACCAAATGGAGGCCTCCTTTCCTTATTTATAGAAGTTGGCCCTTTTTCTCTTGGTGGACCCCATTTTCTACTAACTTACACCCCCTTTCTTTCTCTCTCTTCCTCCATAATTGTGAATTATCTCCAAGGGTCGAATTGCCTCCTTTTAATGGCCCCCACATTCCACCAAGGTTGAAATTTCTCCTATTCTCCTTAATCCTCATGCCTCCCATATCAAAATTGCCTCCAATGTTTGAATTTCAAAATTGTGCTATTCTTAGCACCACCCACAAAATCCTCGTTGACCTCCTCAAATGGAAAAAAAATCAAAACTGGGGACATTACAGTCCTCCCTTCCAAAAATTGCTTGTCCTCAAGCAATGTTTGAACAAGCTCTCTCTCTCCTACTGACCCAACTATCATTGCAGACAATACCAGGGTCCCAAATGTGCCACTGAGTTATCAACGAATATCTAGGGGACGAAATACTCTCCATAAAATTGAACCCCAATGGAAGATTCGTATGACCTCCCCTTGTAGAGACCATATCGTCCCTAAAGGTGGTTGAACTACCAAACCTTGTAATACTAGGGTCCCATGCTAATCTCAAAATGATACCACCATGTCGACACTGCAGCACTCTGACTATGGTCAACTTCCCATAGTACTCATACTGTATCCTCCCCTCCTGGAAACTGATGGTGTAGTATCTGTGGGGGCCAAGCACATCTCGCTGGTCATAAGAGCACCCATGTGAAGTGTTATCCCATCTCGTGAAGTCCCTGAGGGGTATCATGCCTGCTTCCAAACTGAGACCCAACAAAATACCTGGATGCCCTTCCCTAGTGGGAACCCTCTCTTCTAAGTCTGTGACCCAATTGCTCTGCCCTGTAGCTCCATGACCCCATACTAATCTCGAAGTGAAGTCAACGTGTAGGAGTTGCGCTAGTCTGGGCAGGACTGTGACCCCCTCGTGCTCATGCATATCCATCCACTCCTGTAATCCTCTGTCACAACCCCAATAAAGGACAACTCTATATTGCTGAAAACGATCTTGCCAGGGCATCCCATCAAAGCCATCATCTACAAATCCTCGTCCAGTCTATGGCTGAAACAATGGTAGGGAAAATCCTCCTCGGCCCAGAGTGATAATCTTGACGATCCCTAACTTGACCTCCCAAGAGAGATGTCGTCCAGTCATTGTCATCTTTGTGATCCCTCCGGAGAAAGGTGATCTACTACCCTAATGGATCCCTGGAAGCCAAAGCCAAATTGGAAGCCCATCGCTTCCAATTCTTGCCGCCTGCCACTGTGTAGTATCGATGTCCACTGGGAACCCACGTGCCATACAACTAACCCCTGAATGCTATTAATAGACAGATGTCTGGTGTTCGCGACTATCTCAGTGTATGTGGATCTGTCCTGCTCCAACCAATCATCACCACTAAGTCTGCCACCTGCACCCTCGGTAATGTGCCAATACGTTGTTTGAAGCCTAGATACTCACTGGAAAACTGCCTTAACTATTCACGATATCCCTTGCTTGTGAAAATTCCTTAAACCCGAGAATTCCTACTGCAACACTGATGATATTTCTTCTACTTGTTAGATTTACATGAACAAGTTATTTACAGTTTCCTACGGCAAACATCGAAATACATACACTGCAGCCTACACCATTTAAATAATATGTCGAAACAAGAAACTGAATAATAGAGAAAGATACACACAAATGACACAATTGTTTTTGGACAAACGTCCCTAGAAAAACCAACGCGGGAAAACCGGTGCAGCAGCTGTAGGTTTTATTATTATGCAGTAGTAATTTCTGAATACAATCTCCGGATGCCCTCCTGGCTATCCAATAAAGAGAATATTACTGGCAGAGAGATAACTAATATTACCTCGCACTATCATAGGAGACCTTGGCTGATCCAGCCATTGAGTAACTAGCCCTTGGTTGCCTCTACATAGTCATTGTGTCAGCCCAATGTCACACTGTCTAGGGTCTACGTCACTCCTCCCCGCTGATCGATTTGCTTTTGAGATTTTGACTTCTGCTCTCCTGATCTCACACCTCGACGTCCAACTACAAAAATCGATCCCTCCAGCAAATTCCGGATCTTCTCAAGGCTCTGCACTGCCTCCGCGTCAAGCTAGGCTGCCTCTGCGTGGCCCTACATCAACCTCTTCTGGCTCTGTGCTGCCTCTCTCGGAGCTCTCTCTGCCTCCTATGCTGAGTATTCCCGGATCAGGAGAAATCTCCTACCAGAATTATCATGCCCCTCATTGCAAAATCTCACTTCGAATTTCTCACTAGCAACTGCTCTGCTTCAGAAATTCGATCTTCTGAACTCTATTCGATATGTTCTCCAAGTGCCCATAGATGTCCTCCTTATAATCCTCTAGTTGAGAACCAACGACCCAGATTAGTTCCTAATCAACGACTCAGATCATTTGGACTCCATCTCTGTCTTCTTCTAGAAGTTTCACCCATAGTTAGATTAATACGCTTTAGTTATTTTAATTTCTCAAGTTTAGACTTAGGCACCCATTAAAAATAATTAATTATTTTAATAAAACTGTCTCTGGGTGGAATTTCCGAAAGCGATTTTTGGGTATTGGAGAATGCATGTGTCAAAGCCTCCCTGCAAATTTTGAGGCTTATAGCACATTCGATGCCATCAGAAATCAACACTCCCTCTTCGCAAGGAATGTGTTCTAGTAATGCTACATGTTGAAGCATCACCCTTCTTTGTAACATCTTCCTCTGCATTGCTGATGCCTGACATCTTTGCCCACCAACTGCTGAGGAAATGCTGCTTTTGTATTGCTACTGACATTGACACTGCCAACACTGCATCCGTACTGCAACTCCCTCTCAAATTTTGCATCTGTGCTGCTGTTGGCCCTGCCACTGCCAACATTGCATCTGCGCTGCATCCTTCTACAACTGCTACTGTTACTACATCAACAACGGGAAAGGATCGCAAATTACTGAACTGGTTTTCAACATGATGCATCTGTTGCTGGAGTTCTAACTGCTGCTAGTCTCTACGCTGACCCTCTGAAGCCTTTGCACTGCTGCTGACTCTGCTCTGTGCCAACTACGCTGCTTCCAACTCTAGCTTTGCGCTGCTCAGTCTCTGGCGCTCCTAGCCACTGCAACTATCACTCTGACACTCCTTTGCACCAACTGACACTAGTCCATCCTACTACTTCTGATTTGGGCTCTCGTAGCAAGGTATTGATCTGAGAGTTGGACTCCTCAAGGATCCTGCGCAACTGCAGTCTTTTCGAACTACAGCTCTAGATCTCCCCACCTCCCTCCTAGAGATGACTGGGCTGTCATGGCAAACTCTTCCTCGATCTTCACGGCTGTAACCTTCAGATCATGCTTCTCATCCTTGTCCTTCTTTTTGAGAGGACACTATGTAGCGTAGTGACCAAATTCACCACACCCGACGCATTTAATCTTCGAAACATCTTTCTTCTTCTTCTGTTGCTCCTGTTGCACCTTGGATGTGGGGGCTGCATTCTCTTCCTCCTCCTTGGGCTTCGACCCACTGCTGTTGCTTCCTTCATTTTTACACTTGAACAAGTCTCTCCTCAACTCTTCTTGCTTAAGCGTTGCCCACATTCCATTCTAGTCTGGCAAAGTCACCCTGTTAGGATGCTCTGGACAAAAACTTGCCACTCCTCGGAAACTGAATTCAGGGCCAGTCTTATCATCTCAGAAGCTTGAGGTGTTGACCCCACAACTGCCAGCTTATCTCGGGTCTTTTGAAGCTTAGTAAGGAATGGATCAATGCATTCCCCCTTCTGCATTTGCATAGATCTCCTCTTTTGCTCCAAGTACATCTTTCGCTGCTCAGAAGATCCCTGATATAGTGTCAACAAAGCATCCCACATCTCCTTCGCAGTGTCTCTGCCAGCGATGTGACAAACTACATGATCCTTCACTCCGTCGAGGATCATTCTCTTGGTCTTTGCCATTTCTCCCTTGTACTTCTTGAGCGGATTTGGATCCGCGAGCTCAGCTACCAAGCTGTCGTCGTAGATCTTGAGAAAATGCTCATCGAGAAGGCACGACATCCTTGCCTTCCAGATCACATAGTTCGATGCCCCATCCAAGCTATCCTAATCTCTCAATCCACTGGATGCCATCTCTGCCAATCAAAAAAGTCGAATGACCTCCTCTCTCTTGTTGTTGCTTAGCAAATGAGAATTCGAATTCCCTGGCTAGGAATTCTTTGAGGAAGAAATTCCCTCAAGGGCCTCTCCTTTCTTCTGACGTTTTTCTGCCTAGCAACTGCCTGCAGAAAAAATTGCGTCACACCAGAAGCCCTCTTCATTGAAGCTAGTGCTGCGCTGCTCCTTCTGTCACTAACAAATTTTGTTCTGGAAATCCTACCTCTCCATTGACTCACTCGGAGAGAGATTTACCACGAAAATCTTTCCCTCGCTTGAACTACGCAATCCCTCCAAGGATTCGATTTACTGCCTATGCAATGCTTCGACTTCCCTTCTTCCTTTAGTGCTAGTCTCTTCCAATACTGTTTTCTTGTTTCACCTGCAGCTCTCATACCATGTCAAAATTCCTTAAACACGAGAATTCCTTCTGCAACACTGATGATACTTCTTCTACTTGTTAGATTTACATGAACAAGTTATTTGCAGTTTCGGAGTTTCCTACTACAAACATCGAAATACATACACTGCAGCCTACACCTTTTAAGTAATATGCCGAAACATGAAACTGAACAATAGAGAAAGATACACACAAATGACAGTTTTTTTTGGACAAACGTCCCCAGAAAAACCAATGCGGGAAAATTGATGCAGCAACTCAGGGTTTTATTATTATGCAATAGTAATTTCTGAATACAACCTCTAGATGCCCTCCTGGCTATCCAATATAGAGAATATCATTGACAGAGAGATAAGTGAGATTACCTCACACTATCATAGGAGACCCTGGTTGATCCAACCAATGAATGACTAGCCCCTGGTTGCCTCTGTGCACTCACTGTGTCAACCCAGCGTCACACTGTCTAGGGTTTGCGTCACTCCTCTCAGTTGATCGATTTTCCTCTGAGATTTTGGTTCCTGCTCTCCTGGTCTCACACCCCGGCTACAAAAATCGATCACTCTAGCAAATTTTGGATTTCCTCAAGGCTATGCATTGCCTCTGCGTGGCCCTCCGTCAGCCTTTTCTGGCTTTGCGCTGCCTCTCCTAGATCTCTCTGTGCCTCCTTTGTTGAGTATTCATGGATCAGGAGAAATCTCCAACCGAAACTATCCCTGCCCCTCACTGCAAAATCCCACTTCGAATTTCTCACTGGCAGTTGCTCTACTTTAGAAATTCGATCTTCTGAACTCTATTCGATATGTTCTCCAAGTGCCCATTGATGTCCTTCTTATAATCCTCCAGTTGAGAACCAACGACCTAGATTAGATCCTAATCAATGGATCAGATCATTTGGACTCAATCTCCATCTTCTTCTAGAAGTTTCACCCACAGTTAGATTAATACCCTTCAATTATTTTAATGTCCTAAGTTTAGACTTAGGCACCCCTTAAAAATAATTAATTATTTTAATAAAACTGTCTCTTGGTGGAATTTTTCAAAACGATTTCTGGGTACTGGAGAATGCATGTGTCCAAGCCTCCCAACAAATTATGAGGCTTAGAGCACATCCGATGCTACTAGAAATCAACAATGGTCACGCAGGATCCCAACAAGCCCTATTGAAGTAGAGGCACATGTCTCCCCCATGATCAACTCCCCAAGTGTGGGCTCAGAGATGAGCGGTATACCACCCTTGTAGAAGATCATCTCATCTCCTAGCCCGTGGCTGCCAACTCGCGTACTGACCCGCCTCCTACATTGGGGAATCCCTATCGTGCCCTTGATGCACTGAATCTCATAGAGTCGTTTCAAGGAAGTCTCCCAAGTCTCGCTACCCACAATGTAGGCCTCGATCGGACACAAGGGTCCCCTCAACTGCCTACAAGGGCAGTGAGTGAGAGATCCTTGGGCTTCAACACGTATGGGCAAGAACTCGTGTGGACACTCTTGACTGGCCCCGTGACCGAAGTGCTCTCCAAACCTGGGTATATCCCCCTCAATGGCATGCCTAACACTCTCGTCAAGTTGTCTCCTTGCTAGCGGCACTCCTAATCCGTAGTGTAGCCCCGCATGCTACTGCACATAACCCGGTATCCTCATGCCCTTGGCATAAACCTGCACCCAACTGCAAATCTCTTAGTGTTGCTGGACCCTGCTACATGTTGTCGCATCACCCCGGATCAGCTAGTATCTCCCCTGTATCAATGTGTCTGTTACACTATGAGGAAATGCATTGCGATGTGAACCGCTCCTCCTACACCTCGGTGCGACCCTGCACACGATTACACACCACTGTGCACCTCCGTGCCCCTTTGCATATCGCTACACACTGTTGCATGCCCCTATACATCCCTAGATGCCATGGTCTAAAACTGAGTTTGTTAATTTTGGGTATGTTCTATGCTTAGAGCAATTTATTTCAATTTTCACAGTTAGCCCAATATCTTTTCCAGGTTAGCAATCACATCAACATTAAAGTAAACTGCAGATAGAACATAAACATAAATCGCAGAAGACAAACCAAGACAACAGGACACAAGATGTGGCGCTAGCAAGGGACAAACCCCAATGTGGGGAAACCCTTGATAAATTCTTCTTATATGTTCTTCAATAGTTCAGCAGAGAGAGAGAGAGATATAGTACATTTATAGCAGAAGTCAACACTTTGACTTATCTAGATAAGAGCATAGATCATCTCTAAGAAGATGATACATGAGACCAATTGAAGACATGCTGCTTCAACTGATTCTCGAAGGTGACTCCTTCACCTCTCGTCGTGCTGCATCTCGTCACAATGCTGCACCTCACCGTGCTACACCATGCTGCACCCATCATCACAATGCTGGACCTCATGACTGCTGCAGCTAACGCTGCACTGCTGTCCCATGTGCTATTGTTGAACCATGTTGTCATACATCATGTCTCATGTGCTTGCAGTACCATGCTTGCTGCTGCTATCCATGCTGTTCATGATAGCCATGCTGTCCATGCTAGCTGTTGTACCATTCTTGCTGCTGTACCATGTGCCTTCTGCCATGTAACAGCTGCTGTCCCACTTAACCTTGCCATACCTAGCAGCTGTCCCATATGTCTAAGCATACCTTGCTGCTGTCAAAGTGTCTTAGCGGCATTATCCTTGTTGTTCCATGCATCTTAACATACCTTGCTGCTGTCCCATACATCTTAGCAGCACTATGCTTGCTGTCCCATGCATCTTAACATACCTTGCTGCTGTCCCATACATCTTAGCAGCACTATGCTTGCTGTCCCATGCATCTTAACATAGCTTGCTGCTGTCCCATACATGTTAGCAGCACTATGCTTGTTGTCCCATGCGTCTTAACATACCTGGTTGCTGTCCCATACATGTTAGCAGCACTATGCTAGCTGTCCCATGCATCTTAACATACCTTGCTACTGTCCCATACATCTGTTGTCCTAACATGCTGCTGTCCCAACATGCTGCTGTCCCATCATTGTGCTGTCCAATGAGTTTGCAACACCATGTACCTTTGCTGCCATGTCACAACTGCTGTCCCATCACAACTTGCCATGCTTCCATGCTGTCCAACCATGCTTGCCGAGTTGTACATGCTTACACTGATTCTTCTAACAACACTCATCATCAAATTATCCTCATACTTATACTTGAATGCTGGTGCACTGTTGTAGTTCTGCAACTCTGGTTAGAGCATCAATATTACCTTAACAACCACCTCTAAACTTGGCAACAGTCCTTGAAAACAGTGCGGCTTACCTCCCTTGAGAAGCTGCTGTCCATACATCCCTTCACGCTGTCTAGGGCAGCCTCCACGCTGTCCCTTTGACCCTTTATACGGTGCCTAAGACTTTGCTGTCCGCACAACCCTTCACGCTGTCCCTTTGACCCTTCATGTTGCGGCTAAGACTCTCTTGTTTGACTGCGGTTAGGGCTGAATTAGACCAGCGTTTAGGGCTGGATTAGATCAGCGTTTAGGGCAGCCTTTTAGGTCTGCGTTAGGGCTGCCTTCCATCCACATCTAGGGTTGTAGGCCTCCTTCTAGACTTGCATAGAGACCAACACATAGGTTAGGGCTCCTTGATATTGTTAGGGCTTCTCTTCATGACTGCGTCCTCTAGATTAGGGCAGCATATTTCTTCTTCTTGATTGCGGCTAGGGCAGCCTCATTCCTCCAACGTCCAGGGCTACCACTCCTAGATTTCTCTTCCACTAAAACCCAAGACAAGTGGAGAGAAATCAAGATAGAAGTGTGTGTGAGAAATGACTCTCAAGTCATCTCCTTTTATACTAAAACGTTGAGCACATGTGAGGTTTATTTGGTTGTTGGCCGACCTTGACGAATTGTCTTATAACACAAATAAATTCATAACTCCATGAATACTTATCGGAATCGGATGATCTTTAGATCAATCCTACACCTCTCGATGAGAGGGATCGAAGAAAAATATTAGTTGCCATAAATAAGATGACCCACATGGAGTTTGGCCCTAGTTGCCAATTTTAACAGAGTCAATAAGCATTAGTTTGCATCCTATGAGTATCACCGTATTCACTCTTTGATCTCCATAACTTTGGATGAGTGTATCTCCCTTCCTCATCCTCCCTAAGAGATTTGACATGCGAATCTCCCTATGTACCTGTGGGGGTGTCCCTAGTGTGTTTTCCCTTGGTGACCCCTATGCCCCATATATCCATGGGAAATCCTCCTCTCCACACAAGGAACTATCTAGTGGCCTGCCGATGCCACCTCCTTTGACAACCTATTGCCAAGGTACATTGATCCTCCAATGCCCCTGCACTGGCCAACATGCCAAGACACTCATGGCATTTGCTTGCTCCTTTGTCAGCTCGACCTATCACTGGTGCTGTCCAAAACTTTGGCGGGAAAATGAAAATGGGGGTGAGTCCAATCACTGGATTCGCCATCCTGCTAATACCATGACTGACCCAATCCATGGAGTGGTGGGGAGTCCCACCTGGGTTGCGACGATAATCCAACCCTCTAGCCCCTCTAGCAAACCACGACCCCTGCTGAACTATGCTCCCGACCATGGATGTATCCAAAAATCTAGTCAACCCTCTCAGGTACCAACTCAATACCTCTTGCCAGGAAATCCCATGTGAGGGATCAAATGCAAGAGTCCCCGAGTACGTAGCAACTCCATCATATGAGTGTTGCGCCCTACACAACTCATGTCGCCTCGTCTCACTAGCCTGATCAACATATACAATCTGTCTAGGTAACTCAACCACTCTCCCTCCAACGTGCGAAGGTAACCTAACAATACTGCATGCCCCATCTACATATGCCTAAAGAGAGCTACTAAATGGAAGTACTCTAGCTCTGTTAGCTGCCTGCGCATTTATCTTCTCCCCGTCGATGGCAGACCGAAAAGATGATTGCCCATCCTCCTCCATCATGGGCTCAATAGGAGTCTCGAGTTGTCCCTCCACAAGTATCTCATCGAGCGTAACATCCTCATCTAGGTCACACTCTTGAAGGTGCTCTCTATTCTGCTGTGGGTAGCTGTCGTCTAAGAACTCTATCACGACTTTGGGTACCTTTGTGCCCATTAGCACCTCACTAATGGATATGTCTCCCAACATCTCCCTAATTTGTTGTGGGCTACCATATCCAGAAAACCCACACATAGTGCTGGACACCTCATCAATGGATACCTCTACAATGGATGGTACCTCATCAACGATAGTCACAACATCATCAGATGGCCCTCGAATTGTATGATCTACTCCCTTTGCTAAGGTGTCAACCAGAGCTAGCAAAGGGATCTCCAACAAGGCTGACTCTCGCGTCACGCTAGGTATATAAACATGCTCCTCTTGTGTGCCATCAACCTCATGCTCATTCTCCTCCTCAAGCTCTTGATATCTAAAGCTAGGTCTCCACCAGTAGAAGTGCCTCCTAGTCTCACCCTCTAGCTGACCTCCTCTATGCTCCTCAAACGAGAAAGCCCTCCTGGTCCTAAGGTCCAACACCTCATACTCATCAATCCTATCCATGAAGGATGTCCTCAAATCTACAAGGGTGTCGGGTTCCCTCCCTTGCTCTGGTTCATCCAGAAAATGTGGCAAGGTAGGTCGACTAGGTTAGCCATGGGTACTGTTCTGCTGGATTGCGTGTGGATGTGCATGGCTTCTCTGTTGGGTATGTCCCAACGTCCCCATCATTTGTTGCATCCTCTCTAGGACCTGTTGGTTTTGCCTCTTCAACTGTCAGCTCTGCCTCATCAACTCTTCCATAATCTTGCTAGCCTCCCCCATAGCTGGCTAAGATCATGCTCTGATACCACTGTAATGTTACTAATGGAAAAATTTGCAGTGACAACAAAAACTTGCTAGACAATACAACATAAAAAATTTCATTAAACACCAACATGCCATAAATGCTCCTAAACACACCAAAAATGGGCAATTTTATTATATAAACTGCTGGAGTACAATGTGAAATAGAAAGAGTGCACCTGGGCTTGCACAAGACAAGCTACAAGCCTTAGGTGATCGATATGCCAATGCCCAACTATTGCTAGAGTTTATCTGTCAGAAAATCTGCCCTGGCCCAATAATTTTGTGTTGCTGGTTGTGTTGAGACCCTCATTTTACCCCTCAAATCTGCCCAGAAAATTCTGCAAAATTAGATTTGAGGTCCTTGCCAAAAACCCAGAAAATCCCAGAAAGGCTTTTGGCAAATTCTATCGACCACTTGGAACCCAAAATTTAAGCTTGCTCCTTCCTAAGTCGCTGCTAAACAATCCTGCTGTTTTGGGGCACCAAACCTCCTCCAAAAATTATGCAAAATTAAGAGCACACTCCTTGAGGCTAGTCCAACAAAAACAAAAAATGATTTGGGCTAATTCCGACCTCCCAGATTTACCCAAATTTGGTGCTATGCCTTCCTTAGCGGTTTCTGCGTCCCCCACAATTCGAATTGTCGGATATGTCACAAATTCCTTCTCAATTAGCTGTGGGATTGCCCTGCAAATTTCCTCTGGAAGATGTGAGTGGAATTCCGTCCAAAACCCGACATAAATAAGATGAATACATCCTCGCAAATTTAGCCCAGTAATACTTCTGCATAGGCCTTAAAATGGTGAGTTTGGCTCTCTCAGCAACAACAACTTCCAATCCCGAAATTCTCCATAAATGCTAGTCCACCCTCAATGAAATTTCTCCTAAATTTGCTAGCTAAAATTCCCTTTGAAACTCCCTTAACTCAGTCATTCGATTTCTATCCTTGTGTCCTCCTGGAAATTCAAACTCGTTGAAGCAAGAGCTGATGTGTCCCAGGAACTCCAACAAATCTCCCCACTAAGTTCTGAAATACTCTCCTAGGGCGACACTCGAAGTTCACCATAGGTAGAGGTGGAATTCCTGCTTGGGAATTCCTTTTGCTAAACAACACTGGTTTACTTGGCTAAACAACTCAAGAAACTTGTGTTCAAAAGTTAGATTGTCAAAAGATACCAAATGGAGGCCTCCTTTCCTTATTTATAGAAGCCGACCCTCTTTCTCTTCGTGGACCCCATTTTCCACTAACTTGCACCCCCTTTCTTTCTCTCTCTTCTTCCATAAGTGTGAATTATCTCCAAGGGTCAAATTGCCTCCTTTTCATGGTCCCCACAATCCAGCAAAGCTGAAATTTCTCCTGTTCTCCTAAGTCCTCATGCCTCCTATATCAAAATTGCCTCCAATGCTTGAATTTCAAAATTGTGCTATGCTTAGCACCACCCAAAAAATCTTCGTTGACCTCCTCAAATGGAAAAAAATCGAAATTGGGGACATTACAAATTGACTTGTTAAAGCATGGGTTTCATGCTTGGGTCTATTGTTATAGCTCAAGCCTCCATTATAGGCTTTAGGATTGTTTATTTGGGTCATAGTCAATTTGTTGATTGGTCAAAGTCTCCTCCATCAAGTCTCCTTCTGTCAACTTCAAACAGATCATCCTTCTTGAGGCAACAATGGGAAGGCTTGTGCAAGCACTGTGCAAAGGTTGACGCAGAGGCCAGTTGGATGATTCTCGGGGGCTGAAATCAGTGGTGGGCTGAGGAAAAATCCTCAGAATAATTTTGCCAGTGATTCTCTCAGATTTCATTGCCAGTTTGGCATCCAAACTATTGTACTCAGATTTGCTGCGAAAGAATAATAATAAAACCCTCATCTGCTACCCCAGTTTTCCCACATTGGGTTTTTCCGGGGACATTGTCCAAAAATAACAGTGTCAAAATTCGCGTGTGCTAGAATTTCTCAGTGTCCATTATTTTGTTTTCCGCAGTATTTTTATGGTGAAAACTGACGTTGTGATTTTATTCATTGTTTGTTGTAGCAAATAAACTGCATAATTAAATTTACAGTTAGGAGAATAATTTCCAGTTATTGCAATAGATGAAATTTTCACACCTTCTCGTGTTAGGGATGGTTAGATGGATAACCCTATTACGTGCTTCCAACCCCAAAGAGGAAGTGATAGGTCCTAAGTTAGCCCATCAATCCATAGATTGTGTGTGTGAATATAGTTGCAACTAAGTGGGAATGACTGGAAGGTAGGGTGCCATAACCAAGTGACTAGCTAATGATGGTCCAACATCTTGAGAATATAGATGTAAGGAGGGAGCAATTGTGAAGCCATGAGTTACCCTTTTACTCGACTTGGTTTTTCCACCCCTCGGTGCGCCTTTTACTTATTTATGCTTATGGTTTGATTTGAGTGCATCACTAAGGAACTTGAGGTTTCTTTTTGAGATTGAGTATTTGATAGCGATTGAGTAATTGATAGCCCTTAATGGTGAGGCAATTTAATGCTAATTAGGGTTGGGAAATACAAGGGTTCCTTTATAGATGGAGCATCGTGTGTTCAAGGAACTGGGTGATGGATAATGAGGGCGTAGAGGTCATGCTAGCCTTTTGTCCACATGCTAATTTAATGTAACAACCATCTTTTGCATTTTATCTTTTTTCTTTCATTGTGGCTTTCTTATGGTTTTAACTTTCTTTTAGCTGCATCAACCTCTAGGGCAAAGTTTCCCCACCCAAACCCATGGATAAGGATAAGAGGGTGGCAATCCCCATGACTAGTGACTACTAGCTTGAAGAATGGAGATGGAATAATGTGAAGATGGATTCAATCAAAGCCTTCTTAGTAGTGTCCTTCCTCAAATCCTAAGGCCTCAGAGGAGGTCTTGTTACCCACCAAAAGTGGTTGACCCCATAGGAGGATTTTTCTCCTAGATTTGTCTTCAGCTGACAGCAGGAAACCCCTGACAACCACCAATGTAGTTGATGTATTGTGCCACTTGATCTCCACTCCTTGAGACAGTCATATGTACCCACGCCTATCTGTCAAGAGCATATGTTTTAAGGTGGGCAATGCAATCCTAAAGGTAAGTTTTTCATTGTGCAATCGAGTGCTTACAACTATTTTTCATTGGGCATGGATAATTCGGTGACTTGGAAGAAGGAAGGGTATTGGCTGTAGTTTTGTTACCTCACCTCAAATGGGGGTTTAGTTCTCAATCCTAGTCCTGTGGGATGTCTACTATTGGCTTATAGCTTTAGGAAAGGAACTACTTGGGAAACCTTGATTTTGGTAGCACGGTTCCATTTCCCCATTTCTCATTTTTCACTCCCCTCCACACATTAAAAGCCCTATTCATCATCTTCCCTCTTTGGGTCCACAAGGCACTGGTACATCCCCTCCCCTTGTCCACATGTTTGGGTTGGGCCTTGAAATGTTGCCCCAAAGGTTGATGCAACTAAAAGAACGTTAAAAACATATCATGGCCACAAGCAAGAAATGAAAGAAAAGAAAATTATAAAATGCAACAAAGATGTTATATTAGCACGTGGGAAAAAGCCAAACTTGAGCTCTACCCCTTCATGATCTCCATCACCCTGTTTCCTAGGGCTCCCATGAGTGTCCCCACATCATTAAGGAACCCATGCACGTCCCAACCCCTGGTGGCTATGAAGTTATGAACTGCCCCACCTTAAGGGGGTAATAACTGCTTATATCATACACAAGATGCTCTCATCTCCTGGAGCCCCGAGCAATAATACAAAGAAAAAAATCAAGACAAGGCTAAAGGAAAATGAGGAAGGGTGGAAAAGCAAAGGCCGAGGTAACTCATGTATCCACGATTGCTCCCTCCTACATCCTGTTGTCGCTCAGATTGTACAGGTACTGCGACAACGATTCAGGTCGGGGGCTGTCACTCTGATCCTCGACATCTCCGTTCTAGCTATCTCCCAACAACAGGCTATGAGGGCTAGTCCCTATGGAAATGTGAAGGCGAAAGACAAGTTGGAAACCAACAAGTTTGGTAGACATCATTGAGTGGCCTAGCTACTTGGTTAAATTTAGAAAAATATAATGATTAGATTAAATTCAAATATGAGACAAGTGCCTTATAGAGTCAAACTTCTTTCTTATTATTAATTTGAGACCAAGTAACTAGATGGACAACCGCTGCTTAAATATTTCACTAACCTATATGCGATGCAAATCCTAAGACCTAGGTGTGCTGCAAGGATCTTGTTTACGTTTAATTATATGCCTATTCTAAGTGTAACATTCCCTCAACTATTTTGAAGCTAGGCTCCAAGGTAGCTTGCTTGTGGGAAGGAGGCCAATAGGAAGTAAACAATGACTTGATTAACAATACCTTCTGTTAGGCTCCTATTACCCGATGCCTCTGATGATGCAGAGACTGTGGCTCTGACAACTGCAAGGTCACTGTTTTAACCACGGAAGAGTTGCTAAGCCTCTCAAGCTAGATGAGAAGGGCGGCGCTAGAAGTGTATCGACCAAGCTTATGCTTGGAGGTAAATTATTAATGCCACTAGGCTTATAATGGTTATGCAAAGAATGCTAGTGAGTCTTGAGCTAAGATTGTTTATGTTCTTTAAGTACTTATTGTTATGATTAGCTTTAGGCAAGAGTACTTAGTAATGAATTCAAAGACAATCTTTAGACAAGACAAGTGCCAATTTATTTAGTGCAAATGTTAAACAAAAGATCAATCTACAAGATACTTATCTAATGATAGCAAATCAAAATGCTTATCCAATAATGACAATTACTTCTGACAATCTAAGATCTTCTAAGACAAAGTAAAAGCCAATGATGATTAGTATCAAAAGATGCTCAATAAGAATGGTAACCAATAAAACTTAAGATGCCAATTCTTAAGATAGACAATAAAATTATCAAAGCTTCTTAAGATTGTGAGCAATTTCTTGACAATGTTCAATTAGATTCCAATTATAACTTAAGGCCCAAAGTAACTTGGACCATCAACAAGATTAGAAGATTAGAGCTTAGATGTTTGAGTGATTTTAGTGCAAAATTTAACGATTCTTAGAGGCTATGAATGAGCTTACAAGAGACAAACAGATGGTAGCTTTCAAATAACCAATGCTTAGACAAGCTACTCCATAAAGCACTTAGAATCACTAGTATAAATGAGCATTCAATAACCTTTAGGACAACAGCAACTAAATCACTCTAGATCCAAGAATTGCCAAGCATGAAATAACCTAATATGATCAATCAAACACCAAATGACTTGCCAAGTGATTAAATGAGATAGCTAGCCTTCTTATGATGTGTTATTCACTGTTATATCAGATCTAAAAAATACTTATGACAACAGTAAGGAAAGAGTAAAAACAATGAGCTATTAATGTGGGAGTGTGTTCAAAAATGTGCCAAACAACTCCTTAATGCCAAAGCAAGATTATCAAACTGAAAACTTAGATTTTTTAACCCTTTATGGTGTGATTTACAAGATATATCAGATTTGATTTCACTGGTTATGCAGAGATATACAGTCAATAAACAAGTTAGATCTATCCTTAATAATCAATGCCCAATTCACCAAATAATTAGCAAATTTTTACCATGAATTTCTTAGTGCATTTAGGGAATTTGTAAGTGAATTTTAGAGCATTTAAACTTGAATTTTATCACTGTTATGAATGATTCAGAGAGTTGTAGCAAACATTGAGAGAGAATGAGGGTTTAGAGATCAAAACCTAGGCCCAAGGCGTTGAAGGTCATTTGCCCAATTTACCAAAATTTTCCAATGAGAATGCCATCTGAAAACATAAAACTTGAACCAATTTCTCCTGCAAAACCCACCAATATCCAATTCCAAAAATTTTTGGAAATGGATTAGGGCAAACTAGGCTAGAAAAAGGGCCAAAAGAGAAAGGAAAAGGACAAAATAAGGAAGCGGCTAGGGGAAAAAAGGCTAGAAAGGGCCAGAGAAGAAGAGAAAGGGATCAAATAGGCCCATGACAAGCCATAAGGGCTGCCTTTTAGTCTAGAGAGGGGGCCGAAAGGCCTTAGGAGGCTACGACCTAGGGCTATGAAGCCTTTAAGGCCTGCGGCTACTTGGGAGGGGAGGTCGAGGCCTTAAAGGTTGACAACAAGGCCGAAAAAGGCCCTAAAACTCCACGACCAAGGAGGGGGAGGAAGGCCAAGGCCCTTAGGGTCTTACGACTAGCCTCAAAGGCTGACAAAATGAAAATGTTGGGGCTTGCAAGGCTGGATGGTTGGCTTGGAGGAAAGAGACAGGCTTAGGGAGCCTAAAAAATTAAAACCCTTGCTCCAAGATTAAATTTTGCTTCAGATCTTCAATTTGTTGGAAACTCTTCAATCGCTGGCCCTACAAAAAATTGTAGAGGTTAGATCTTACCTTCAAGGGCTAGATCTAGTTCTAATCCAACTCTTTTCACTTGATCTTACCTGCACAAATGAATTCACAATAACCGAAAACCCCAATAAATATATACAAAAAATTTAAAAACCTCAAAACCCCAAAAACCCCAGTTGCAAAACAAGCGTTAGAAAATAAAAATAATTTGCAAAATATATTATACAAATTCTATTTACAAAATGTGCAAATATACAATGCTTGGAGAAATTTTGAGAGAAATTTTTGTGGAGCTTTTTGATAATGGCTAGATGTACTTTGAAAAATTAATGCAAACTACAACCTTACCAAAGTTAGAAAACCATAAAAATATTTGAAGTCCAAACGTGGTCAACCTGTGCCCATAGTTTGGGAACTTGGAGCACAAGGGCTATGGAACGTACAAACACTATATAATTTCTCAAGCATAAACTGTTAGAACAACAATGAATTAGAGCACCTAAGATAAGCCTAGAACTTATCAATAGAATGTTACTATCATCTAAAATGAAATAACCATTTAATTTAAAAATTTAAAACACAATATAGAAATGCTCGTACCCAACACATGCCACAAATCAATAGAACATAGCCACCATGAACTGCACCCCAAAGTCATTATTAAGATTATTCAAAACGTTCCTAGCGGGACAATAACTTTTGCTCAACTTTTTTACAGAGTTACATTAGCCAAACATCAGATGGCTTGAGACACAAATGACCTCTAATTTATAGATAAATCTTCCAAGTGGAAAATAACGGCTAGTTGGCTTAATCCCTGTCAAAATAATTTCGGACATTGATAAATCTTTGATGATCTTTTAATCTCTGCCGTTGAAATAATTATTTTTGAGGAATTTTCGAATTTTTGATTAAACCCTTTTCTTCTTGGTGCAAAAATAATTATTTTGAGTTAATTTCCTCAAAAAATTGACTTTGACTTAACCACCAAGGCCCTAGGGTTCAATTTTTCTTGAAATTACCAATATTCCCTTGGTGGGGGGATCTCCTAAAATTAATTTCTTTAAGACCCACAAAATTTTCCACTTGGAGAATTTTATTTCTCTAGCAATTTAATTATTGATTCTAATTAATTAATTTTATGGCTTAGGATTAATTTTATTTTTTGCCAGAAAAATTAATTAATTGACACTTGAGGGGATTAATTATTTTTCCACCATCAAATATTTTAGCCACGGTGTCTAAGTATGAGGGACCACGCACTAAAATGTTTTTTACAAAAGATTTTACATAATTCAACCTTCAAAGAGGGATACTTATTCGTTATAGACCCTCAAAATACATACCAATTCTGCGACACAATATGATATAGTAGACCAAGTGATTTGTAATAAAACAATTTAGCCAATTAGTTTAAATTATTCCTAAACCACTTTTACATAAGACTCAACTTGAACCCTAGGACTTACCTAAGACTTTGACGATAAATTCAACCCTAGATTTGGGGTGAGGTTGGAGTGAAAAACTCTGCCGATCAACTGTGTTTAGAAACACAGATGAATCAATGAGATGAAAAACCTCCTAGGATGAAACTCATCGCCAAAATAATAGGCTTACATAGGTTGCTACATACAGACACGACCTTACTAGCATCATTTACATTAAAAATTTTGCAGAATGGGTTTACAATGACACAATAGCTTATGGTTGATGATATTGATCTTTGAAGAAAAATATGGTACTAGTGCTTCCTTGGGACTTTGACAAAATGTGTGCAACATCTGACTCCATATGGGGACATGTTGTTTCCATGAGGTAACATGAGAATCCCATAATCTTGCATCCAAGCAAACAAAACTCCATCAAATATATATCCATTCAAAAACGAAATCATCATGCATAGTAAATTCGCAGGAATAGAAAACATCTACTCTAATAAACTAAAATATAAAGAACATATAATATAAATGCATGAAATAGAACTAGCTAATGATATAAATGGAAAAGGAGTAGGGTTCAAGATATTATACAAAGGATGCCCCATGGTATTAGATGTCATCGGTGTGGCATAATCTAGAACATCTGATTGCTGACAGGTAGATCAATAGGTTGCTTATTAGATGTCCCTTGTTGAAACTTGACCTTGTTTGGTCGACATAACTGTTCATCACTGTGCTGCATACCTTGGTCGAATTCAAGCCTGCCTCTTTTTTCTGTTTGTAGGAGGGGATGGGTGGTGGAATTAAGAAAAGTGATAAACTGGTTGGATGAATACTGTCTCATAGTGCGGCGAATAAACTTGTAGTACAACCTCTTCACCATTTTCCAGCCTCTTTGGAACTTCAACATGATATCTTCTTTCTACTTCCCTGTATAACCTAACCATGCTACCTGTGACTATGGGAATAGTGGCATAAGATAAATCCATCTGACTAGATCCACCTAAATTCGCTGCAAACTTGTTGGACATGAGCATTCCACACACATCTGGTACATCAATTGCTATATCCATGGTGATGATTTTATATGGATAATTTTCCTATGAAACTTGTAAATCTTTAAACACATGAAGGGCTTCAATCCTCTTCGAATTCATATAATAGATGTTATGATAAGGTCTTGAGATTCTAAGATTTAGCTGATCCATAACCTTTTTAGTCATAACTTTTGTTGAGGCACTGAAATCAAGCATACAATTATGAAGTAAGTGGTCATTGATATCCAAGGTCAAGAAAAAGGGTTGATGATTCTCATTAGTCATGTAGTAGTTTAAATATTTTAACTTGATTTCTTCATCTTTAGGCTGTGTGCCAATCTTCTGATTTTGAGCCATGCCTAAAGCTTTGAAGAACAAAGCTTTCTGAGATGGGATCTTCAAGAGTTCTATGACTGGGATTGACATCTTAATATTATTAATCCATGTGATCCAATCGACTTTTAGGCTTGACGTATTATATTTTTTAGAAGCAATTTGTCTATTTTGACTTTGCTCTTTACCCTTTCTTTGATAAGTTTAACCTTTACTTCTAGCAATTTCCGGAATTTGCTATTGTGATGGTTTTTCAACATATGCTTGCCTGATGGGCTCCTTTTCATCACTGAAATTATTGATGGCGAAGGATGAAGAAATGTTAATTTTAGGTATGTTCTATGCTTAGAGCAATTTATTTAAATTTTCATAGCTAGCTCAATATCTTTTCTAGATTAGCAATCACATCAGCATAATTGTAAATTGCAGATAGAACATAAACATAAATCGCAGAAGACAAGCCAAGACAAGAGGACACAAGATGTGGCTCTAGCCAGGGACAAACCTCAATGTGGGGAAACCCTTGATCAATTCTTCTTATACGTTCTTCAATAGTTCAGTAGAGAGGGAGAGATAATACATTTACAACAAAAGTCAACACTTTGACTTATCTTAAATAAGAGCATAAATCATCTCTAAGAGGATGATACATGAGGTAGCTGAACTCAGTTGAAGACATGCTGCTTCAACTGAGTCTCCTAGGTGACTCCATCACCCATCATAGTGCTGCACCTTGTCATCATGCTGCACCTCACTGTGTTGCATCGTGCTGCACCCATCATCACTATGTTGGACCTCATTACTTCTGTCATGCTGCCACACTGCGCTGCACCATGCTGCCTCTCATTATAGCATTTAATATCACTGTACTATACTAGCAAGTGCTGCACACAACATGCTACACTTCACATTGTCATGATGCCCATCATTGTGTTGTAGCATTTCGCATCATGCTGCCCCTTATCACAATGTTGTCACTGCTCATACCACTGCACCACAATTGTTTGCTGTCCCATGCAAGCACCATGTCCTTGTTGTCCCATCTATCATGCTCCACCATGATTGCATTGGCTGCACCTTGCTGTTGCTGCTGTCTCGTTGTGCCATCATTGCACCATGCCATTGTACTACTAGCACTGCTATCCCACTGTTAGTCATTTCTGCTCATATGTAGGTTTTGCTCCTAGGATAGACCCTTCACCACCACGGAAGTTCCTCCACATGGCACAAACAGGCTGCTTCAATTCTGATCTAAATCCGGTCAACTCCTTTGACCCAATGCATCTCCAATATGTTTGTGCGTTGCTGTTTGTGACTGTTCTGGTTAGGGCACTAGGGCACATTGCTGCAACCCAAAACTCTTCGCACAGTGCTTGAACAACCCTCTGAAAAGTTGCAACACACCCTTAAGAGACACCTCCTTTGCTACGCTGTTGCCTAGGGTCAATATCAACCCTTAATCTGCCCCTACGCAAGCCTTGCTATGATGCTAAGGCCTGCGGCCTAGCACACAGTAGTCCTATAGCATTAGGTCCCTCAAAACAATGCCTAAACAAGCAACTTTTAGCCCTTAAGGGCTTGGCCTAGCACACAACATACTCGGCCTCCATTACAACAACTCGGACCCTGTAATAAACCCAAAACAATCCTCCTTTTTCATGCTGTTTCGACCTTCTTATGCTACGGATAGGGTATGTTATAACCCTCCTTGACAGTGGCTAGGTACAGCTTGTTAACGCCTCCTCTATAACTGCATCTAGGGCTTGTTATAACCCTCCTTCTTGATTGCGTCCTCTAGCTTATGCGTAGGAGCTAGGGCTGTGCTAGGACTGCGTCTAGGGCTTGGAGAGGGCAGCGTGTAGGCCTCCTTCCCTCCTCTGTCTTAGGGCTGCTTCCTTCTAGATTCCTCTCACACTAAAACTCAAAACAAGTGGAGAGAAAATCAAGAGTAAGTGTGTGTGAAATGACTCTCAAGTCATCTCCTTTTATACTAAAACGTTGAGCGCATGTGTGGGTTATTTGGTTGTTGGCCGACCTTGACGAATTGTCTTATAACACAAATAAATTCATAACTCCATGAATACTTATCAGAATCGGATGATCTTTAGATCAATCCTACACCTCTCGATGAGAGGGATCCAAGAAAAATATCAGTTTCCATAGATAAGATGACCCACATGGAGTCTGGCCCTAGTTGCCAATTTTAACAAGAAATCATGTCCGCACAACGGCTTTCTTGAGAATCATCTTAATTCAGATTATTTATCTGTTGATTTCTGCCCTCTTTTAAGATCTTTCTAGCAAAGGAACTTGCACTTTTTTCGTGAAAACTTCTACAAGTTTGCAGAAAGGGATGGGTTCATCAACAACATTAGCAAATTCTAATGGAGTCGGAGGCCTTTGATCATTCAGAGGAATTCTTTTCGACCATGGATTATTACTGCCTTTGCTATTATTGTTATTCCTGGGCTGCATATTCTGCATTCGACTTCGTTCCATCTGAATTCGCTGATTACATATCACTTATCATCCTAACATGCTCAATTTTCATTTCCTTAATTATTCAAGTTAATTCCTTAATTGATTCATTGTCTTCTTCCTTAATTTCTTTCCCTTTAGATTTGAATGGACCTCTTTCAAAACCTGGGATCTTTGACTTACCTGAAGCTTTCTTATCATTTTCTAACTCTTCAGATGTACTCTGAGCAATGGCTAAAGTAACAGGGTTGGCACGTCTTATTTCATATTGAGTATCAACATTGAAGGCTTCAAGATATTGTTCTGACACTGTCTTGTCAGGAGGCTTGTAATCTTGATTCATGTCCGTTAGGAGATCATTAAATCTTTGATTGAACTCTTCAACCGTTTAATTTTCTCTCTTCTTAATAGTATTAAGTTGTTTGACCAAATACTTTCCTTCTCTTTTATGCCCAAATCTATCTTTAAATGAATCAATGAGGGCTCTCAAAGAGTCAAAGGCATTATTTGCTTTGTCATGAAACCAATCAAGCCCATTATCTTCCAAAGACAAAACAAACAATCTCATTTTGACATCTTCATGGTTGTAATCTGTGGAATGAGCATATCTCTGAACAAAGGTGTTGTACTTCTTTATATGAGCTTCGACATTGAGGCATTATTTCCTTGAAAGATCCATAACATGTTCATATTAGAGTCATCTGGCAGATCATGTGGATATCCCTGGATGTTGGTGAGGTTTCAAGGCCTGTAATAATTAGCCATGAAGTCTTACTTGGGAGGATTAACTAAAAACAAATGGAGATCAGGGAGGGCTTCCTGTCCGATAATATTAAAATCTCTCTAGAATGTAATTTGTTTAATTAGGCTCTTAAAACCTTTTCAGGATTGGGAGCAGGGTTAACTAAGCTACTAGGATTTCTTCTAGAGTAAGCTCATGTGGAAGGATGAATAAGTGGAGTCGCCACCCAAACAGGAAACCAACCTAAATGTCTAGGTGGTAAAGGTGCGAATAAACAAGATGAAAGGATTAGTGAGAGGAGAAAGGATAAGGTGATGAAAAGATGAACAATGATGAAAGAAGACGCCAGAAAATATTGCGGAGTTGCTGTCTAAGATGAAAGGATTAAAAGATTAAAGAATGTCGTAATGTTAAGGCCCAATAAATTGGTCCCTGATAATGGAGCCATAAAATGTTGTGGCATTACCGACCAAAAATGGAAAGTTGAAAGATGAAGGATAGAGATGGAAAAAATGGAAGAAATGTCGAGACACCGACAACAAGAAAGTTGTCCCCGACAATGACGCCAAAAAATGTGCCACTTGTCGGGCTAATAGATGGATTAGACGATTATGAAAATTATCAAGATTGTTGTTAAACCCAGGCAACAAGAAATTTGTCCGCGACAATAGTGCCAAAAAATGTTGTCGCTTAGATTGTACAGGCATTGTGACAATGACTCAGGTCAGGGGTGTTGGAAAATCAAAGATATTATATTAGGGTTTGATACTCCTTTCTTGATAATTACTTTTGAGTGTGTTGGCTTCTTTTACTTCTGTATTATCTTATCTTTCATCAAGCAATTATACATACATGAAGATCACAAAACAAGAGACACAAGATATAGGCACATGCTAGGGAAAAACCCCCCTCGAGGGGAAAACCCAGTCAGCGTAGTTCTTCCTTTCAATAGTATTCTTTGAGACTCTTCACCCTAGACCAAGACCAAAATTTCCCTCCACACCATGCCAGCCTCCAAGATCTTCGACCCCTTCCAGCAACTTCGACTAAGCAACAATTGCCAACAACATGCAGCTTTCGACAACAACAAAACGTTAGGAGACTTTGATCTCCTAAACCAGACTATGAAACCAATAGAGAGAGAGGCACCAAGAGTTCGATTTTCCTCTTCTCTAAAGACTCCCCCAAACTTGCACTTCTTTTCTCCTTCGGGCAATAGACTTCACATTCCTAGCACTTCCCAACACTTCCCAGAAGATATTGAATGCTTGAGAGAGTGAGTGCTCCAAATGACTTCGACCTCCTTCTTTATATATGTTTCTTGTGGGTCGAATGAGGGTCTTTAGGCCGACTTGATCTTCCTTAGGCTGACATGATGTGGAGGACACATAATTCATATTTGACTTGATACAAAACCTTTTTACATGATCCGAAAGCCCAAGAAGGGTCTCTTCGAATGTACAATGACTCTATAAACTCAATATTAATCATAGGAGTCCACAACGAGGACTTTGACTAATATAATGATGACCCAAGCATGAAACCCATGCTTTAATAAGTCATTGTTACAATAATAAAAATTATTTTCTTTATTCTTTTGACAAGTACATTACATAATGACTCAAATACATTATTGAAGACCGAACATAGTTACTTTTGCCAACACTCCCTCTTAAGTAGGGAGGTATTCATAATGTACAAATCCAATGGAAGATCTCAAACTATATGAAAAAACATGAAGATCCTTTAGGCACCACAATGCCATGGACTAGATTCTTGACCAGGGCAATCTATCCAACCAGTCACTCAACAATTTAGGCACCACAATGCCATGGACTAGATTCCTGACCAGGGCAATCTATCCAACTAGTCGTTCAACAGTTTAGGCACCACAATTCCATGGACTAGATTCCTGACCAAGGAAATCTATCCAGGTGGGACTAAGGTGGACTCAAGCTTTCAACCCATCTAGGTACCATCAGGCTTACTTGCTAACCACCAACCCAAACATACAGGTTTGTATCCAAAACCTAGCCTAATAAACAAAACCACCATTTCAATTCTGGGATTCCTGACATGAACACATAGTGCTCGCTTGATGTCTCCCCAGGCAATGCTTCGCTCACAATGCCTCAACAAATCTCTTCCATTCCTTTATCATCAATACAATCACCAATATCTACCAAACCCAATAGGTTCCTTAGGTATTTGAACTTTTTATTACAAAGAGGCTTTGTTAGAATGTCAGTTACCTGTTCGTCTGTTAGAACATATTTTGGCTTCATGATCCTATCCTGCACCAAGTTCCTAATAAAGTGGTACTTATTATTGATATGTTTCGTCCTCGAATGAAACACAGGATCTCCAGACAACTTGCTATAACTTTGATTGTCACAGTTAATCATAGTAAGACCTAGAGACTTTTCGAACAAGTCCGTCAGAAGCTTCTTTAACCAAACAACCTCTTTTCCTACTTCACATGCAACCACATATTTTGCCTCGGCACTAATCAATGTAATGGGATTTTGCTTCCGACCCATCCATGAGCTCATAGCAGCTCCCAAACTAAAGCATCCTTCGGTAGTGCTCCTTCCATCGGTCTCACTGCTACCCCAATCAGATTTTGTGAAGCCAATAAGCTTGACTTCCTTACTATCATACTTTAGGCAGTGATGTATAGTGCCACGAAGATACCTCAATATATGTTTGGCAGCTATCAAGTGATCATGATGAGGCTCCACCCAAACTGACTAAGAATGTTTACTGTGAAACATATATTTGGCCTAGTGTTTACCAGATACATTAGGGAACCCACCAATTGTTGAATTATGGTATGTTTTATGCTTAGAGCAGTTTACTTATTTTTCTTCTAATTACCCACAGATTAGCAATCACATATACATTAAGTAAATTGCAGATAGAACATTAAATGATCAACAGAAAACAAGCCAAGACAAGAGACACAAGATGTGGCGGCTAGCCAGGGACAAACCCCAATGCGGGTAAACCCTTTGATCAAATCTTCTTTATCTTCAATAGTTCAACAGAGAGAAATAGTACAAAATCTGATTTCTGTAATTTTATATCAGCAGCAACAAACCCTAGATCAACAAAGTCAAACTTGGTCAAACTAGTTGAAATTGACCTCTAAAATGCTTGGTCAATTTCTCGTCAACTTGTCCTCGAACAACTTCAAGAAACAACCCTTGCACAGCCCCAAAAGTACAGTTAATTTGCAGATTTCTGAAGTCAACTTGCAGCGCTAAACTAGGGCAGTCAACACTGGTCAAACCAGAGGTCAGATCACCTCGGTTTTCGTGCCAAAATTGCGGCCTGCCTAGGAGAGGCAACCACACCCAATCCGCACTTCTGGATGGTCAACGCTTGGTCAATGCTGGTCAAAGAGATGACTTGCTACCCTAGCGTCCTTCTTTCTGCGTCTTCCTTGCCCTAGGACGTCTTCCTTTCAACCACACGTGTGAGAGAGAGAGAGCCTCCTTTTATGCGTAGGAGAGAGAGAGAGAGAGAAGATGAGTGAATGAATTTTTCAAATGAGGAGGAGGCTCCTTGTTTTTATCTGCAAACGTTGAGGATGAATAGACGTGACTATTGGGATTTTGAGCCTACGTAAGTTCGCTGACCGACCTTGACAATTTGTCCATAGTCAAAATAAATTCATATCTTCATAAATACTTATCGGAATCGGATGATCTTTAGATCAATCCTACACCTCTCGATGAGAGGAATCTAGGAAAAATATCAGTAGCCATAAATAAGGTGATCCACATGGAGTTTGGCCCTAGTTGCCAATTTTAACACTAATTGATGATATGCGGTAGGATCCATGAGACTTGAGTTGGAGCTCCTCAACTTCTTGAGATTAGTGATCATAGGAGTGACCAACAACTTAGATTCCATCATCCCAATTTTTTGCAATAACTTGATGATGTACTTTCCTTGTGCCAAATATATCTCCCCAGGGTTCTGCCATACTTCTAGAGCTAGGTAGTAATGCATCAGTCTTAGATCCTTCACCTCAAATTTAGCTGCCAACATATTCTTACATTCTTGAATTCTTCGTTCTACTCTAGTGATGAAGAGATCATCAACATATAGTAAAATAATGACTGGCTCATTATTCACGACCTTGATATATAGATTCAGATCAACAATACTCTTCTCGAACCCAATTCTGAGAAGATATGCATCCATTCTTGCATACCATTCCCTTGGTGCTTGCTTCAAGCCATATAGAGCCTTCTTGAGTTTGCAAACATGAGAGTTCCTGCTATTCACTTCAAATCCCTCGAGTCGTTCAATGTATGCTTCCTCAATGGTTCCATTCAGAAATGCGGTCTTGACATCCATTTGATGGATATTCCACCCCATTGTACCAGCGAGTGAAACCAACGATCTAATGGTAGTATACCTTGCATTAGGTGCAAATTTTTCTTCATAGTCAATGCCTTCCTTTTGAGAGAAACCCCTTGCAATGAACTTTGCCTTGTACTTGTCTATACTTCCATCAGTAGCATGTTTGATCTTATAGATCCACTTTGATGTGACAACTGATTTGTTGCCAGGTCTAGGAACAATTTCCCAAACCCCATTCTTCATGATGGATTGATATTCTTTTTGCATAGCTTTCTTCCAAACCTCTTCATGCTCAGCGTCTTGGAATGTAGATGGCTCGTCTTCAATCAACTTTGTCATATATGCAGCATAACCAAAATATGTTTTCAGTTTGTTACTTTCCCTGGAGGACCCTTTCGCAACTTCATGTCCTTCAACATCTTCTAATGTAGCTCTTAACCAATATGGCCTCTTCCTTGTGGTTGGTATAACTACCGATTGAATAGGCTCACTTGGTCCTTCTTCTTCACCATTTGTAGGAGAGTTCTCATGAACTTCATCTTCTTCAAATATGGGAACTTCTTCGTCATCAAAATCAATAGGAATGTCCTTTGATTTCTTATAAGCTTGATTCTCATCAAATATGACATCCCTGCTTACTTCAATGTATCTTCCCTCCTTTATGTATAGTCTATATGCTTTTGAGGAAAGACTATAATCGACGAATATTCCC
Source organism: Pinus taeda (assembly GCA_000404065.3). NCBI lineage: Eukaryota > Viridiplantae > Streptophyta > Pinopsida > Pinales > Pinaceae > Pinus > Pinus taeda. Next base: position 95,646 of record APFE031206846.1, read on the forward strand.
TTGATGCTTGTCGATTCCAACTTCTTTCGCTCGTCCTTCGGAACATGGACATACACTAGACTTCCAAATATGTGAAAGTGATCCACACTTGGCTTCTTTCCTGTGAATACTTCTTCGAGTGTAGTATTATCATGACTCTTATGAGGACTTCTATTTTGAACATATACGATACTCATTGCTGCTTCACCCCATTAGAACTTTTGTAGATCTTGATCAAGGAGTATAGTTCTAATGCCTTCTTCAGTTGACCTATTCTTTCTTTCGGCCAATCCATTTTGTTCGGGATACTAGGGAACAATGGGCTGCCTCTTAATACCTTCATCCTTACAATATGCAATCAACTCTTCAGAGGTGTATTCCCCACCATTGTTAGACCTTAGAGTCTTTATCTTCTTTTGGGACAGGGTTTCCACCTCAGCCCTAAACTCATTGAACTTATCAAATACTTCATCTTTAGTTTTGAGTAGGTAGAGCCATGTCTTCCTTGAATGGTCATCAATGAATGTTACATAGTAGAGATGACCTCCAAATGTCTTGTCAGACATGGGCCTGCACAGATCAGAATGGATGAGATCTAATATTTCTTTAGATCTAGATTCACTATGATGAAATGGCTTCCTATTATGCTTCCCCAAAGAACATCCCTTACACACACCTTGATGATCTAATTTCATATCAGGTATACCATTAACCAATTGACTGAGCGTATGGATGACCCTATAATGAAGATGTCTATACATTCGATGCCATAGTTCAATGGGACTTATTTCCTTATGAATAAGGGCTTGAGATGGAGTGATAACTTGGTAAAGACTTCCTTCGCAAACTCCAATATCCTTGGCTTTGTTAATTACTAGAATCCTTTCCCCAAACCACTACTTTTCCATTAGCAAAAACAATCCTTTCCCCTTTGTCTTCTAAACAAGAAATAGAAAGTAAATTCTTTTTCAAACCTGGAACATAGAGAATGTTGTTGAGATGCAACTTCGATCCATTATCCAACTTTAATGATGTAGATCCCAGGCCTTTAACATCATAGCTTTTGTTGTCACCCAATTCCACTACATGGGAGGATGATTCCTTTGATAGTGTGTGTAGTTTCCTACTTTCACCTGTCATATGTCTCGATGCTCCACTATCAATGATCCATGCATTATCATTAGTAAGAGATCCTGTAAGGGAAGCCAAGAATCCATGACTCTTGACTTTGTTAAATAGGTAGGAGATGATCTTCTTGATCCATCTTTCAACAAAGTTTAATCCCAATCTTATGTAGTTCACCATAGAGGGAGAATCTATGCCAACAAAGTGATCTTCGAATTCTCTTGACCTTAGCTCTGGTTCCATGTTGGAAAATCAAAGATATTATGTTAGGGTTTGATTCTCCTTTCTTGATAATTACTTGTGGGTGTGTTGGCTTCTTTTACTTCTTTATTATCTTATCTTTCATGAAGCAATTATACATACATGAAGATCACAAAACAAGAGACACAAGATATAGGCACATGCCAAGGCAAAACCCCCCTCAAGGGGAAAACCCAGTCAAAGTAATTCTTCCTTTCAATAGTATTCTTTGAGACTCTTCACCCTAGCCCAAGACCAAACTTTCCCTCCACACCATGTGAGCCTCCAAGATCTTCGACTCCTTCCAACAACTTTGACTAGGCAACAGTTCCCAGCAAGATGCAGCTTCTGGCAGCAACAAAACCCTAGGAGACATTGATCTCCCAAACCAGACTACAAAACAGAGAGAGAGAGGCACCAAGGGTTTGATTTTCCTCTTCTCTAAAGACTCCCCCAAACTCACACATGTTTTCTCCTTCCGGCAACAGACTTCGCATTCCCAACACTTCCCAACACTTCCCAGAAGATATCGAATACTTGAGAGAGTGAGTGCTTGAAATGTCTTTGACCTCCTTCTTTATATAGGCTTCTTGTGGGTCCAATGGGGGTCTTTAGGCTGACTTGATCTTCCTTAGGCCGACATGATGTGGAGGACACATAATTCATATTTGACTTTATACAAAACCTTTTTACATGATCCTTAAGCCCAAGAAGGGTCTCTTTGAATGTACAATGAGTCTATAAACTCAATATTAATCCTAGGCGTCCACAATGGGGACTTTGACTAATATAATGATGACCCAAGCATGAATGAAACCCATGCTTTAATAAGTCATTGTTACAATAATAAGAATTATTTTCTTTATTCTTTTGATAAGTACATTACATAATGACTCAAGTACATTATTGAAGACCATAGTTACTTTTTCCAACAAGGGGCTGTCACCCTGATTCCCGACCTCTCTGTTCGTGTTGTCTTCCAACAATAGGCTATGGGGAGTAGTCCCTATCAAAATGTGAAGGCGAAGGACATGTTGGTAACTAACAAGTCCGAGAGACACGATTGAGTGGCCTAGGTACTTGGCTAAATTTATCAAGATCTAATGATTATATTAAATTCAAACATGAGAGCACTGCCTTATGGAGTCAAACTTCTTGCTTATTATTAATTTGAGACCAAGTAACCAGATGGACAATCGCTGCTTAGATGCTTCACTAACCTATATGCAATGCAAATCCTAAGACCTAGGTGTGATGCAAGGATCTTGGTTACTTTTAGTTATATGCCTAATCTAAGTATAACGTTCCCTTAACTGTTTTGAAGCTAGGCTCCAAGGTAGGTTGTGGGAAGGAAGCCAACAGGAAGCAAGTGGTGGCTTGATTAACGATTCCTTCTGTTAGGTTCCTATTAACCGATGCCATCGGCACTGTAGAGACTGTGGCTCTGATGGCTGCAAGGTCATCGTGTTAACCACTGAAGAGTTGCTAAGCCCCTCAAGCTAGATGAGAAGGGTGGCGCTAGAAGTATATCAACCAAGCTTATGCTTGGAGGTAAATTATTAATGCAACTAGGCTTAGAATGCTTATGCAAAGATTGTGAGTGAGTCTTGAGTTAAGATTGTTTATGCTCTTTAAGTACTTAATATTATGATTAGCTTTAGACAAGAGTACTTAGTAATGAATTGAAATATAATCTTTAAACAAGACAAGTGCCAATTTATTTAGTGCAAATGTTATTCAACAAATCAATCCACAAGATACTTAACTAGTGATAGTAAATCAAAATGCTTATCCAATAATGACAGTTACTTAGGACAATCTAAGATCTTCTAAGATAACGTAAAAGCCAATGATGATTAATATCAAGAGATGCTCACTTAGAATGGTAACTAATAAAACTTAAGATGCAAATGCTTAAGATAGACAATAAAATTATCAATGCTGCTTAAGATCGTGAGAAATTTCTTAACAATGTTCAATTAGAACTTAATGCCCAAAGTAACTTGAACCATCAACAAGATTAGAAAATTAGAGCTGAGATGTTTGAGTGGTATTAGTGCAAAATTTAACGATTCTTTGAGGCTATGAATGAGCTTACAAGAGACAAACAAATGTTAGCTTTCAAATAACCAATGTTTAGACAAGCTTCTCCATAAAAGCACTTAGAATCAGTAGTATAAATGAGCACTCAATAACATTTAGGATAACAAGTAAATCACTCTAGATCCAAGAATTGCCAAGCATTAAATAACCAAATATGATAAATGAAGCACCAAGTGACTTGCCAAGTGATTAAATTAGATAGCTAGCCTTCTTATGATGTATTATTCACTGTTATATCAGATCTAAAAAATGCTTATGACAACAGTAAGGAAAGAGTAAAAAGAATGAGCACTTAGTGTGGGAGTGTGTGCCAAAATGTGCCAAACAACTCCTTAATGCCAAAGCAAGCTTATCAAACTGAAAACTTAGATTTTTTAACTCTTTATGGTGTGATTTCAGAGATATATCAGATATGATTTCAGTGGTTATGATGAGGTATATAGTCAATAAGCAAGTTAGATCTATGCTCAATAATCAATGCCCAATTCACCAAATGATTAACAATTTTTTACCATGAATTTTTTACTTCATTTAGGAAATTTGTAAGTGAATTTTAGAGCATTGAAACTTGAATTTTATCATGGTTATGAATGTTTAGAGTGTTGTAGCAAACAGTGAGAGAGAATGAGGGTTTAGAGATCAAACCCTAGGTTCAAGACCTTGAAGATCACTTGCCCAAGTTGCCAAATTAATCTAATGAGTATGCCGCCTGAAAACACAAAATTTGGGCCAATTTCACCTGCAATACCCACCAATATTTAGTCCCAAATAATTTCAGAAATGGATTAGGGAAGACTAGGTTAGGAAGAGGGCCAAAAGAGAGGAAAATGACGAAAGAAGGCAACGACTAAGGGAAAAAAGGCTAGAAAGGGCCACGAAAGAGGAGAAAGGGCTCAAATAGGCCCATGACAAGCCCAAAGGGCTACCGTCTATCCTAGAGAGGGGACCGAGGCCCGAAAGGCCTTCAGAGGCTACAACCTAGGTCTATGAAGCCCTTATGGCTTGCGGCTAATCTAGGAGGGGAGGTCGAGGCCTAAAAGCCTCTTCTCTGGGCCTAAAAGTGCCCTAAAACACCACGACCAAGGAGGGGGAGGAAGGCCATTGCCCTTAGGGGCTTACGACTAGTGTCGAAGGCTGAAAAAATGGAAACCCAGGGGTTTGTAGGGATGGGTGACTGGCTTGGAGGAGAGGGATGGGCATAGGGAGCCTGGAAAATTAAAAACTTTGCTCCAATATTAAATTTTGCTTCAGATCTTCAATTTGTTGCAAAATCTTCAATAGGTGGCCCTAGAAAAAATTGTAGAGGCTAGATCTTACTCTCAAGGGCCTAGATCTAGCTCTAATGCAACTGTTTTTAGTTGATCTCACTTGCACAAATGAATTCACAATAATCCAAAACCCCAATATATACAAAAAATTTCAAAATCTCAAAACCCCATAAACCCCAGTTGGAAAGAAGAGTTAGAAAATAAAAATAATTTACAAAAAATATATTATACAAATTCTGTTTACAAAACGTACAAATATACAATGCTTGGAGAAATTTTGAGAGATACCTTTTTGTGGAGTTTTTTGATAATGGCTAGATGTAGTTTGAAAAATAAATGCAAACTACAACCTTAGCGAAGTTAGAAAACCATTAAAGTATTTGAAGTCCAAGCAAGGTCAGCCTGTGCCCACAGTTTGTGAACTTGTAGCTCAAGGGCTGGGGAACCTGCAAACACTATATAATTTCTCAAGCATAAACCGTTAGAACAGCAACGAATCAGATCACATAAGAGAAGCTTAGAACTTCTCGATAGAATGTTCCTATCATCTACAATGAAATAACGATTTAATTTAAAAATTAAAAATACAATTTAGGAATCCCTGTACTTAATGCATACCACAAATCAATAGAACATAGACACCATGAACTGCACCTCAAAGTCTATTATGATTATTCGAAACGTTCCTAACAAGACATTAATGATGTCTAATTTATAGATAAATCCTCTATGTGGAAAATAACGACTAGTTGGCTTGATCCCCATCAAAATCATCTCGACTGTTGATAAATCTTTGATGATTTTTGGAGGAATTTTCGAATTTCTCATTAAACCCATTTTTTATTAGCTCAAAAGTAATTATTTTGAGCTAATTTCCTCAAATAGTTGACTTTGACTTAATCACTTGGGCCCAAAGGTCCAATATTTCTCGAAATTTCCAATATTCCCTTGGTGGGTGACTTCCAAAAATTAATTTCTTTAAGACCCATGAATTTTTCCACTTTGAGAATTTAATTTTTCCAACAATTTAAATTTTGACTCTAATTAATTAATTTTCTGGTTTATGATTAATTTTATTTTTGCCAGAAAAATTAATTAATTTACACTTGAGGGATTAATTGTTTTTCCACCCTCAAATATTTTAGCCATGGTGTTGAAGTATGAGGGACCATGCACTAAAATATTTTTTACAAAATTTTACATAATTCAACCCTGAAAGGGGGATACCCGTTCGTTTTAGACCCTCAAAATACATACTCAATTCTACGGCACAATATGATCTAGTATACCAAGTGATTTGTAATAAAATAATCTAGCCAATTTGCTTAAACTATTCCAAAATCAATTTTACATAAGACTCGACTTTGATGATAAATTCCACCTTAGCGTTGGGGTGAGGCTCGAGGGAAAAACTCTACCGATCAACCATGTTTAGGAACACAAATGAATTAGTGAGACGGAAAACCTCCTAGGATGAAATTCATCGCCAAACTAATAGGTTTACCTAGGTTGCTACATACATACTCAACTTTACGAGCATCATTTACATTACAAATTTTGCAGAATGGGTGTACAATGACACAATAGCTGATGGCTGATGATCTTGATCTTAGAAGAAAAATACGGTACCACTATTTCCTTGGGACTTTGACAAAATGTGTGCAACACATCTATACACCTAAATATGTGGACATCCCTCATCATCACCATCCTTGAATCCATGACATTTGGCTTTGAGACTCTTGTGTCCTTATCCATCCCATCATTATTCACATAACTGCTATCAATTGAAGGATGTCCCTTGGACTTGTCTTCCCCCTTAGGTTTTAGGAACACCAAATAGGGTTGTTTAGTACCCATTCCTACCTAGGGAAGTAACAACATTACAAGCTTAAAGCCCCAAATTTGAAAGGGAAGCCCATTGTGAAGTCTCATTTGTGCATTTGATTAACAAGCTTGGTTCATTTAGATGCACTAATGAATTATTATACCTAATGGTGAGGAAACACATTGGATTTTATATGTAATCGGCAGGTGGTTTCATCTTGGGCTAGGCAACTTAATTGTGGCCCAAGCCCACTTGAGGATCATATTGACACCCATAGGGGATGCTTTGAGAGCCATGGGACATCATCATGTGTTAGAGCATCATTTTATGCCATGGGCAACTTCAGAGGCTTCACTAGTTTGTTGATTGCTTCACATTATTTGTGAGATGATGCACTTGGACCAGCATGACTCGACCGACTTAACATGATCATGGCAGTTAATCCAACGCCCAGAGGAGGTATGTCTCATCTTTGAGACATGGGAGGGCAAACACCATGATCAAAGCCCTCATTTGGTGCATTGTACAAGCTTTTCTTTCATTTGGAGACTATAGTCCAACAGATGTGCCCCAAACCCACTTTGGGGCCCCACATGATGACTTGCATGGAAAATTAGGGGCTATCCCCTAATTCATCTTTGTTCAAGCCCTCTCTCTCATCATGGCACTTAGAGGACTCAATGTGGCTTTCCAATGAACCTACAACATCAAGATGTCATCAACTTGGGCTGCATGTGGATGGCTAATTCATAACTTGTGATAACTACTTGGTCAGCTTGTGACCAAGATTTGTTTGTAGCAAATTATTTTATAATTTTGGGGGCTTATTAGGCTAATTCAATTTAGAGATACTAATATAAATAGAAGTGAGTCTTATTTGTAAGAAATCATCATCACTTGGATTCTTCTCTTGTATAAGAACTCATACTTTTTCTTTGGAAGCTATTGGAGTATCCTGGATGCACTATGATATTCGGAGCTGATTTTTGATCTTGTCTTGGAGCTACTTCTTGAATATGGATGGGATATATTGCATGATTATCTTGTAAGTTCTTTTGTTGATGAAATTTCTCTCTTGAAAATGTCTAATGTATGTAATTGCTGCAACTAATGTAAATGCTATTGTGCCCTAATTTTGTTGAAGAATTTTTTTGGAAGCTATTTGGTTGGCTTTTGCATATTTTACTCATGATATAACATGCAATGGGTGTTCCTAGTGATGAAATGTTAGTTTTCTTCAAGAAACTCCATATTATAATAGTAGGTAATTGTTGAAGGTTGGTAGAGCTAGGGCATCAACTTTTGACCTCCTTGAAGACAAATTTGGCCAACTTAACACATTTAGGACTCCATAGCCCAAAAGCCTAGGCACTAGTCCAAGGATTTTGGTGATCAAACTCCTCTTTCTCGATATTTTCTCCTCCTAAGTTTTGGTCCCCTAAAGGCGGGGCATAAATCTAGGGCTTGTAGTGAAATTTTAGGGAGGTGACTTTTCGGGAATCTGAATGTCCAAACATCAAGCTCAGAGTCTAGGCTACCTATGCTCCAAGAGTGAAAAGGGATGTTGTCTATTTCCCTCGTAAAGTAGATTTTTTTTCTTGAGGAGTTCATTTCCAACAAAGGTTTTGCTATTAGAGATAGAATCTCATATTTTTGGTAGGTCAATTCACCTGTATGGTTTGGAAGAATAAAATATGCTCATTGGAAGTGTAAATTACCTTCTTAGATTCATCGCTACAATCCCAAATCAAGTCTTTAAATCCATATCTATCTAGTGTCCTTGTCATGCTTTCATTAGTGTATAAAGCATATTACCATCCCATTTGAGGGCCCTCCTATCCATGGTTGCAAAATTCTTGAGTATGACTCATGAGTACTCCCAATTACAGAGTATGGTGTTAGGATGAGTAGTCAACTCAATACTCTTCTAACTCCTATTGACTGGGTAATGAGCAATTTGTGGTGACCATACTCCTAAGTGTGTTCAGTGATCCATTAAAACTGCATTTCTTTCACAATTTTTTATACCATCTAGTATGCCAAGTATGAGTTCGAGTACAAAGACATGTTAAATAACTTGGCTTATCGAGTATGAGTGGAGTACAAGTATGTGCTCTTTACAGTGTCCTTTTCACCTTTAACGTCCTTAACTTGCAATCGACCAATAACATCCTGTCAAGTGACATGTATGACATCATTTGACTTACTAAGGACCACATTCTAAGATTAATTTACCTTGTGTTGTAAAATGTCTTTTAGCATTTCGAGTCCTTATTGCGAAATAAACATAAATGATCTCCAGCTATGAGTATCTTACAATCTTGCTATATATTTTGCTTTTGATAAGGACTTAGAGGTTAGTTGGTGGATTGCTTGATTTTATTTGATGAGTTCTTTATCTGATAGAGTTTATTGTAAAAATGCTCTTTTCTTTGCTTGTGATTAAATGGTAAATTTTGCTCTTAGAACTGCTAGTCTGAGTTGCAAGAAAAACTTGTTAAGTAGCTGTTGCTACTTTACAATTTATCTTTCTTAATACCAAGACTTCAGTATTCCTCAGAGCATTTGTTCCTTGAGATTTATGTACTTTTAAATTCTGTTCTTCACTGGAAAGTCTTATCTTCTGAATGTGCTAACGTGTTACTTGTCTTTGGGGAATTTATAATTTGATAGAGTTTGATGTAAAAATGCTCTATTCTTTGGGTGTCACTATATGGTAAATATTGTTTTTAGAATTGCTAGTTTGTGTTGTAAGAAAACCATGTTAAGTAGCTATTGCTTTTGACAATTTATTTTCCATTATATCGTGACTTCAATATTCCTTGGAGCATTTGTATCGAGACTTAAGATACTTTTTAAGATCTATGTTGTTGAATGGAAAAGCTATCTTCCTCATGTGCTAGCTGTCTTTGAGGAATTAGTTCTTGGGTAAAGTTTATTGTGAAAATGCTCTACTGTTTGCTTGTGACTAGATGGTAAATATTGTTTTTAGAAATTCTAGTTTGAGTTGCAACAAAAATGTGTGGAGCTATTGCTATTTGACAATTATCTTCCTTTATATCGAGACTTCAATATTCCTCGGAGCATTTTTTCTTTTGGTTTTAATTAGATTTTAAACTCTGTTGTTTAATGAAATCCTATCTTTCTGACATGCTAGAGTATTCTACAGGTACTTGGTTCTTTCCATGTGACTATGTTGTAGATGTTCTTAGTATTTTTGAGTCCTTTTTGCTAGAAATACATAGATGACTTGTTGCTATTCATCATTCTAAATCTATTTCTATGGTTTACCTTTGTTTGGATCTTGCAACCAAAATTAGATTTTAGTTAGTGTTAACTTTAATGGCATTGGTGAAGCTGCCACATATACATAGGTCACCATGCGAGCCATGTTATTATCAGAATTTTATAAACCATTATCACACTTGAATCATAATTGGTTCTGAGAGAGAGACCTGTACTAATTCTATTGCAATCATTGCATTTCCCATTTCCTTCTTTTCAGAAAGGTTATCCTATTGCCTTATATGTAGAAATTAACACACAGTTATCACAGAAGTGATAAGTTAGTCATGCATGTAAAAATGCAAGTCATGGAACCCTGTTAGAAGGTTCATCTTTTATCGACCCATGCACATGTTTTTCTAAAGTTGTAATGCCAATCATGTGTTGCTTTAGTATTTTAATTTTAATTTTTCTTTGCTTTCGTACTAATTTCCGTTGTGCTTTTATGTACTCATTTTAGTGTTTTAATTTTTATGTTTCTTTGCTGTGGTTCTAATTTCCCTTATGCTTTTGTGTGCCATGCTGTTGTGCAGCTGTTGTATTTGGCCAGCAAGTTTGTTCCTATCTGAGTTTTTGCTCTCTCATCCACAACTTTTTTCTAATAAATGTTGTTTTGAGGTAACAAGCTTTTCTCAAATAACTTTAAAATTTATAATCGAGAGTAGTTGGAATCTGAAAATGTTTCTTTATGAAAGCAGGTTGATCAAATACAAATTTTCATAACAGTGTGAGCATTTTAATTATTCACTTCTTAATTGATAGATAGAAAATATTATAACGTTGGATCCAAAATCTTTAATTTTGTGAGGTTTGAGGCACAAAGTTAAGTTGGGTGTGTGATGATGGTTTAGAGCCACAATGTTAGTCATTCTTTTATGGAGTGTTAGTGATCATCAAATGGAACTGACATTTTTTTCTTTTAAAGAAGGTTTAAGATGTCTTAACACTTAACTAGCTAGGTTTTTCATCTTTAGAAAAGGAGGGATAAATGATAGGCATAAATTTGTAAGTTCGATAGATATAAAAAGTGGATTATTGAATCGCTCATGTAGTTGTCATTAATGTTGTACAATAAGATTCAAATAAATATAATGTAGTAAAGGTCACAATTGTTAGTGACCTAATCTTATTGAGATTTGGTGTTAGTAGTTTGTATGTTAGTTTGAATTGGTAGTGTCTACCTACCACACATAGGAATAAACGAATGTTTCATAGGGATGTGTCCCCTAGGGTGGGGTGCACACACCTCTCGCACCCCACGCACCTGGGATGGGGGGACACTGGGGAAATGTTTCCCCACGTCCCCCTCTTGGGGAGATATGCGGAGACGCAGGGCAAGATGTTTCCCTTGTGTGGGGACGCGACTCCCCAAAAAGGGTGCTTTTGGGCATCCTCCCTTAGAATGGGCTAGGTGCCCCCTCTTAATTTTGCTTGAAAACAGTAATTTATGAGTGAGGACGCTTAATTATTAAACTTAGGGCCCTACTATTGCTATGTAATTAATGGTAATGTTAAATTCTTAAAGTAAAAATCCTTTTACTTCAATTTTTAACATTAGCATGAAATGACTCAGGATGTTTGAGGGTGGTTTCAAACTAATCAAACTTCATATGGAGAAAATAGAATTTCATAGCCCATTCAAAATTCCGTAGGCTTAATAGTTTTTAGTATTTCAAGGTTGGGGGGATTGCATTGCTTCCATTGCATTCTATTAAGTATGAGGTTCTAAGATTAGCGTTTAATCAAGAACACCATGACCAAAATCATCCTTTTTGAGGGCGGACATGTTTCCCTCAATTTTGTTTAATAACCCTTGTAATTTTAGAAAAAATTAAAAAAAACCAAAATAAAAAAAATAAAATTAAAACTAAAAGGAAAAATACATAACAAATATCAAAACCTAAACTAATTTGCAATCTCTAAGTCACTCATTCGGCTTACCAAGCTTTACCTCAACTTGGTTTACCACGCAATGCTATTTGACTTACTAGTGAAATGTTGCCTCTCCTCCCCCTCTATGCTCCTTCAATGCTTATTGTCCATTTTTTATTTTCAGTTTTAATCTTCGAGCCTTGACTCTAGATATCGATGACCTTAGACTGATTCTTTGACTTGTCATTTTTTACTATTTTTGAGTTTTACTTATATCAATTTACCATTCTAGTCTTCAGACTTCAATATCTACTATAGCTATTTTGCTTAGTACTAATTAGATTCTAGAAAAATGAATTATGAATTTAGATTTGAAATCAATTTAGAATCTAGAATGATGAATGGTGAAATTAATTTTGAAATCAATGCAGATTCTCGAATGATGAATATGGATCAATGTATTTAATTATTGAATCTCGAGGTGTATGAATGAATGATATATGCAACAATATGAATGCTGAGTATCGATCAATGTATTTCACTTTTTAATTCAATTATCTATGGCTCAATGTATTTATTGTTGGAAATTGTAACTAGGTTCAGTCTTCATAATGACCTTTTGTAAACATGACATTATATATTTTGTATAAAGAAAGAAAAACAAAGAAAAAGAATTTTATTTTATTCAAAGCATGGGTTTCATGCTCATAGGTCAAAAGCATGTTCTTCGAGCTTCTAGATCTTTCTAGGTCATTCTAAGACAAAGAATAATTTTTCATGTTTTACAGTCTCATTTGGACTCATTGTAAGGAAGAAAAATATTTATTTTGAGTCAAGAAAAGCCATTTATTCCTCCAAGACCAAGTCAACCTAGGCAAGGTGATGTTGACCTAAAGGAGGGCTATTCAGCCCGTCAAGAAGGCTATAAATAGAAGGAGCTCGACTCATTTGTAGCACCAGTCAATCACAAGTTTGATCTGCAATAGAGAATGAGGAGAAAGAGTTGGAAGGACGAAGAAATCAAAGTCTCTTGGGTTTTTCTCTTTCTGTCCACACGTGTGAAGCTGCTAGGGTTTTCTAGAGCAACGGTGTAGAAGGTTGAAGTTTTGAAGATGCCTTAAAGAGATCTTGTTGGGGGACTAATTTGGTGCTTTGAAGGATTTTGGGCTTTGGTCTTTTGATCTTGGAAGTCTCATTGTAAGAAGATTCTATAAGAAGAGAAGCTTTCTTTTTGGGTTTTCCCCTTGGAGGGGTTTTTCCCTGGCTTGTAGCCTATATATTGTGTACTTTGTCTTTTTGTTATCTTCGTTGTTTTGGTAATTGCTTGATGAACAAGAACTAAAGAAGTAATAAAAGGGAAACTAACATCACAAGTAATTATGAAGTAAGGAAATTCTAACATAATATACAAGATTCTTGATTTTCCAACATGGTATCAGAGCTAAGGTGCAAGAAGGAGAAGATCACATCCTAGTTGGCACTATGGCAAGGGTTATGAAGAAGGGTTTCAAGTTTTTTTGAAATCTCGCTATATCCATCAAGGGTTGCATGTTAAGGATCATCTCCAAGCTAACAAAAGAAGTGATGGATGGAAGTCTATTCTCCACTTTATTTGGCACTTTCAAGGATGAGAATGTATGGTTTATTAATAGTGGTGCTTCTAGACATATGACAAGAGAATGTAGTCAACTCCAGACTTTGTCGAAAGGAGTCTCCTATCATTCAATCGAAGTTGGAGACAAGAAGAGATATCCAGTGGAAGGGATTGGATCTACTTCGTTGGAGCTCGAGTCTAGTGGAAGTATTTGTTGGGAAATCGAAAAGGCAGAAAGATTTTCTCTTGTTGATATTTACTTATGATTTCTTTGAGTTATTATTGTTTTTCTTATGTTCTTCTTTTATCTTAGTTCATCAAGCAATTACCAAAACCAAAACACGAAGATCAAGGACACCAGATGTAGGCGCACAACCAGGGAAAAACCCCTATATAGGGGAAAACCCAGTCAAGAACTCTTCCTTTAGTAATTCAAATGAGATAGACCAAGATCCTAGACCAACAAACCTTCCTCCTCCACCAAGTCAACCTTTCAATATGATTTAGTAGTCTCTTCTTATCTAGCAGCTTCAACCCAACAACAATGCAGAAATTTCGGCTTCTCAACAACAAAACTTCGACCTAGCTTTAGGATAACAACTTCACAACTTCGACCTTGATGCAACTTCACAGCTTCAACCTTGATGCAACAACTTCACAACTTCGACCTTGATGCAACAACTTCGACCTTGATGCAGTAGCTTCACAACTTCGACCTTGAAGCAACTTCAGAATTTCGTTGCACATGAGAGAGAGAGGGACCTAAAAACTTCGATTCCAACTTCCTTCTTGAACTTTGCACCTTTTACTGCTTCCTAGAAACTTCAATTCAAACTTGTGTGAGATCTCTTCCAAATGAGTCGAGCTGTTGCTTATATATAGTCATCTTAGTTGATCAAATTCTTCTAATGAGGCCAACTTCTTGGAGGAGGGCTAATTGACCTAATTTACATTAAAATAATTTTCTTTCTTGACAAGTAATTCCCAAGAAGGGTTCTTTACATTGTGACATGGATAAGGACACTTAACATAAACCCTAGAAGTCTTCAATGGAGACTTCGATATAAAAACAATTGACCCAAGCATGAAACCCATGCTTTAATAAGCTAATTTATTTAATAATAAAATTTCTTTTTCTTTCTCTTGACAAATACATTTCAAATAGAATTATGAAGACCGACACTAGTTACATTCTTCAACACTCCCTTTTAACTGGGTAGGTATTCATAATTACCTCTATCTAGATTCTATAGAGGTACATGAAAGATCTCCAAAATGAAGTATGAAGAGTTTAGCACACTCAATGCTACAGACTAGATTCCTGACTAGGGTAATCTATTTGGGTGGGACTAAGATGGACTAAATATTTCAGCTAGTCTAGGTACCAGTAGGCTTACTAACTAACCATCAGCCCAGGGATCTAGGTGCGTATCCAAGGTAAGAGCTCCAAGACCAACGCCACGCTCCCTCTTTGGGATCTAGACATCAAACACACATAAGTCGGCTAGATGTCCTCCCAAGTATCCGCCATTAGATGCTTCATCTCTCCCTAATAAATTAGATATATCCATTTGTCCAAGCATGCTCCTAGAATGTTCAACCTGTTTATGGAGAGACAAGCACAAACCCCAATTAGCAATATACTTTCAAATATACATACAAGTAAACACAAACCTTCATGGTCTTCAATCATCCTGGTGCCACTTATATCAAGTTATTGATATGCAACTAGTTGGAAGCTTTTCTTCTTTCATTTCTTCAACAACATCAAGACATCCTCAATGCATTGTAGTACTTTCATTCATTCTCCAATTTCTTCTTCAAGCTATCCATCATGACCATCATAATATGCCCTTCCTCTTAATTTGGGGAGATCAACATCAGAGAACCTATCATGGCTTCCTTCCTTTTTACAACATCAAGGTCATCTTGATCATCTTCATTCTTCATCATGTTTACCAATATTATCAAGTCAACTTTATTTATGAATATCTCCAATGTCTTGAAGATTATGTACTTGCACAACTTAAACAACACATACAACCAAATACAAAGGCATGAAGTTAACTATATCAGAATCATGTCAATACAATAATGGAAGCATTAGACTTTAGACATCAAATACCTCAACTTAGATAGGTTCATAATCAGCAAGAGACACATACTTCTAAACTTCAACTTCTTGCTAGGGTTTTGTTACAGACCTTAGACTACAACATAAAGCGACTTAATCAAGAAATCAATCTCATTCTATCTAGGGCCTTAATATTATTTTAAGAGATATATGAAAAATTCTACTATGATCCATTACAAACCCTAGATTCCATCTTAGAGAAAAATCCTTAGGTATCAAACATTTAATCGAAGAACAATTCTACTATAAATTTTAGACTCTACTAGAGTTTGTTGCAAACACTAGATTTAATCATCATATCGGAAATAATATCATCATATCGTAGAATATAAAACTTCTACTAGGGCTTTGTTACAAACCCTAGAATTTACAAACTATGAGCATCAACAATTAGGTTAGCATATATACATATCTAGGATTTCATAATCATGCACAAGGTAGATATCACAACAATATCTACTAGGTAAACCCAAGACAAAATTATCAATACATTAAAGTTAGACATACAACAATTTTGACCAAGCTAGGGTTTCAATAAGACATATGAGCATACACCTAGGGCTTCATTCCTAGGATCTTACTATAGATATTATAAGGATTTTTCTCATAAACCCTAATTCATGAAACCCTAAAGATCTAGGGATTCAATACATAACTTTAGATAGAAAACCCTAAGGGACTAGGGATTTTATCATAACAATACCAAAACATCAAAAGAATAGGAATTCTAGATTTCATCAACCCTAAGTAGACTAGGGTTTCCATATTAGCATCGACATACCCTTAGGTTAGGGTTTTACAGTGAACCTTTTTAGGGTTCGACAAGAATGATAATATAATGAGGGTAGATTCAATCTAATGATTAATCACCCTAACAAGAATCTTTGTGATTCAAAACTCTAGACATAATGATGTTAGTATTGTAAAGCAAATTTTAAAAGAAAGAATGGCTGTACCTTTTGCATGAAGAGAACTTCCTAACAAAGCTTATAGTTTAAGACATACCTCGAGTTGTTCCTTAACAAACCTTGTATGACATCAATTCTTGAAGGGGAAAAGTTCTTCCATGCTTCAATTCTATCCTTTGAAGTCTCCTCCATAACACTTGAGTATTCAGCGAGCTTTCCGAACACGAAAAATATAAAAAGTTATTAACATATAATTCAAACAAGTCTTGATGTGAGGAGGAAACCAAACATGAAAAGATGAAACAATGAACATAATACTTATCTTTTGGTAAATTGGTGGAGGCTCCCTCTTAATCCAATCTCGAGGGAAACCTACAACTAAAAATGAAAGTTGTTCTAACAAGAGATGTTAGACCTACAAGTTCTAGAAATCAAAACACAAAGGAAAATGATTCAAAACTTAAAATATAAGGATATGTAAGGGATAAAGTCCTTAAGAGTCCCTAGTGAAAAAGTCTTTGACTTCGGATTTTGCCATCTTGTTCTTCTTTGATGGAGCTTCATCGACAATATTTGCTTGATCCCTATCTCGCTTCTTATTTCTTGGACTCTTTGGACAATGACTTTTGTAGTGACCCATCTTGTGACAATTGTAACATTCGATCTTTGATAGGTCTACTTTCTTCTTTGGTCCTTTGTACTTCTTGAAGGTTCCCCTTTTCTTGTGATGACCAGAATAGGCATTTGAGAAGTTCTCCTCTTCATCCTCCTCATTTTTATCAATGATATTATGGTTTCTTCTTGACTACATGCATTCCACATTTGTTCAAATGTTGGAGTGGTTAGTTCTTGTAGCATCGGATGTGTTCTAGCCACAAAATTTTGTGGAGAGGCTAGAATAAATGAGATCTCCAAAACCCATAAATCGTCTCTAGAAATTCTGCCTTGAAGTGTCTCGATTAGATTATTAACCAATTTTTAAATATTTCCTAAGTTTAAAATTAGGGAATATGGTTAATTAATCAATATTAATTGAGATAAGGCATGAATCATCTAGAAAATCACACAGATCGAGCCATAAATGATCCTAGCCATTGATTAAGTTCTAATCTTGGCCATTGGTGCTCCAATAGTGGATTATAAAAGAAATTTGATGTGGTGATGAAGATCATCCAGTGCATATACTCAGTTGCCCAGGCAATTCGATTTTCTTAGTAGCAGCAGCGCAAC
Organism: Pinus taeda; assembly: GCA_000404065.3. Lineage (NCBI taxonomy): Eukaryota > Viridiplantae > Streptophyta > Pinopsida > Pinales > Pinaceae > Pinus > Pinus taeda. The sequence goes on from APFE031206846.1 coordinate 113,212, forward strand.
AGAGAAGATAGAGCCAGAGGGCGAATAATAGGTGGAGCAGGAGAGTAACAACATTATGGGAGAAAGTTTTCAGTTCCGAAAAGAGTCGAAGGAAGGAAGGTCGAAATCTTCAGAGGGCCAGCCTAGGGACTGCGCAAAGGTTGATGTAGGCATTTGACGTAGAGGCCGGGGAAGCTATTTCGGAGGCATAAAATAACCGTGGGGTGAGAGAAAATTCTCACAATATCTTTTCTAGTGTTTTCTTCAGATTAGATTGGCAACTGGGCTTCTAAATTATTGTACTTAGATTTGCTGCTGAACATTAATAATAAAACCCTCATCTGTTGCACCAGTTTTCCCAAGTTGGCTTTTCCGGGGACAATTGTCCGAAAATAACCGTATCAATTTTATTGTGTGTATGTGCTAGAATTTCTCAATTTCCAGTATTTTATTTTCCGCAGTATTTGTATGGTGAAAATTGCAGCTGTGATTTTATTCATTATTTTTCGTAGTAAATAAACTACAGAATTATTTTTTGAGTTAGAAGAATAATCTCCAATAGCTGCAATAGATAGAATTTTCACAGGAGTATCCTTCCAACTGTTAAGTCCTGATGCAAAGGCACTCCAAGATTTTGGTAGTCCTAGAAGGGCAGTAATTGAGAGCTCCTTTTCTGGGACAAATTCATCTATTTCTTGGAGTTCATCTCTGATTCTGGATATCCTTATAAAAGATGATGAAATGGTATCATCATTTGTCATCTTAACAATTTCTTCATTCATTCTTGAGGCTTGCTATTTGACCAATGTTCTTGATTGTGAATAACTGGAGAGACCCTCATACATTTCTTGAGTGGAATTTATGTTGGATATGTATGGAATTAGGTTATCCTTAACTCCATCCACTATTAGGTTCGTAGCCACGATTTCGATTTCTCTAAACTTTGCTCTCTCTGCATCACTTGATTCATTTGTAGGCTTCCTTATTTTTCCTTGAATGAGATCCAAAACTTTTGTTCTTTTCGAGAATGAGGTCTATCCTCTTTTTCTAGGCCCTGTAGTTGGAGGGTCCTTCTAATTTGTTTTCCCCCTTCATTGAGTTTGTCATAGTTCTTGTAGATAGTAGGCTTGTCTCTTTATATGATCCTTTTCCTTGATGGCCTTTCTTTGATCTCCTTTTTCTTAATAGATCTTTGACTTGCCTTTTTCCTTCTTCTTCACCTTAGCTCTGATACCATGTTGGAAAATTAGAAAGGCAGAAATATTTTCTCTTGTTGACAATTACTTGTGATTTATTTGAGGTATTAGTGTTTTTCTTATGTTCTTCTTTTATCTTAGTTCATCAAGCAATTACCAAAACCAAAACACGAAGATCAAGGACACCAGATGTAGGTGCACAACTAGGGCAAAACCCCTATATAGGGGAAAACCCAGTCAAGAACTCTCCTTCAGTAATTCAAATGAGATAGACCAAGACCATACACCAACAAACCTTCCTCCTTCACCAAGTCAGCCTTTCAAGATGATTTAGTAGTCTCTTCTTATCTAGTAGCTTCAATCCAACAACAATCTAGAAATTTCGGCTTCTCAGCAGCGAAACTTAGACCTAACTTTAGGACTGCAGTTTCGAGTTAGCAATTTCAATAGCTTCAGCCTAGCAGCTTCACAGTTTCGACCTTGATGCAACAGCTTCACAGTTTCGACCTTGATGCAGTAGCTTCACAACTTCGACGTTGATGCAGCTTCAGAATTTCGTTGCACATGAGAGAGAGAGAGACCCAAAAAATTCGATTCCAACTTCCTTCTTGATCTTCATACCTTTTCTTCTTCTTCTTAGATACTTCAATTTGAACTTGTGTGAGATCTCTTCCAAATGAGTCAAGTTGTTGCTTATATATAGTCATCTTAGGTCATCGAATTCTTCTAATGAAGCCGACTTGCCCTTCCTTGAGGCTGCTTGGTCCTTCAAGGCCACAACACTTTGAGACTTCTTGCCCACTACTGCTCATTTGTCCTTCAAGCCCACAACACTAGACTTCTTGTGTTAGGTCCCTATAATACTAGTGTATTCCTTTATTATTATTGTTGTTGTACCCCTTATTGTTATTGTTGTGCCCATGTTGTCCCCATATTGTTATTATTGTGCCCCATAGAAGGCCACTATTATTATTGTTGTCATCGTACATTATTGTTGTTATGCCGGCTTTGATTATATTTTGACCCTTTAGACTCCTATATATAGAAAAGAGGTCTTGTCATTTGTATCATGCAAGAATTGTTCATTTTATGTAATGTAAAGGAGGTTTCCCCCTCGAAGAGGCTACTTTTGAAGTCGTTGATCTATCTCTTTCTTTTATTTTGTGAGCTGGTTGCATAACAATTGGTATCAGAGCTTTGGATTCTAAGGTTTTGCTACTTCAAACAGGTCATCGTGGCATTTTTGCTATAACTTTTTTTTCTACGAAGTTTCGGAAGTTGAAATTGAAACCCATTTGAGCCGAAATCGTGAAGAATCCCGTTACCGAATTTCAGATCTTGTCTCGCTATATTTTCAGAGATATGAACTGAGGAAGTTAGGGTTTTTGCAGGCTCCCGAATTCGATCTCAAACAGGTCACCTTGGGAAAGCGTCATAGCTTTCCCTTTGAGCATTGGATTCAAATTTCATAAAAAGTGATAGAACGAGGATGGACTGTAGTTTGTTGGGTATCGTTTTCAGAGCCGAAGGTCGAAATAGTGACACGTGGCACGTTGTACAAGTTCGCTATATTGAGCCAGTCTATAATTAGGTCATCGCGGGAATTTTAGAACTTGAAAATCTGAAATTATAGAGTTATAGGCGTTTCAAGATCGAGCTCATACAAAGTGGAACAAAAAAAGGTGTGTATTTTTTGTTTTAAATTTGCGTAAGTTTTGTTTGAGAAAGTAGTTTGAAGTGATTCAAAGGGCATTGTGAAGCATAATTATCATTCATTAATGACCCGATGAAAGAAAATGGAAACACCTAGTAAGCAACCTGAAATCTCTACTATGCCACATGAAGAAATGCAACATGATATATCAAAATTACGAGACCAAGTGCAACAAAATTCGCTCTCACAAAATGTAACTGAAGCTAAGATGGACGGTTTAAAGAATGGAATGGAAGCTAAGATGGATGGCATGGAAGCTTAAGATGGATGGTATAGAAGCAAAACTAAAAGGCAACATGGAAGATTTGAAGATAGATTTGACAAAGTTGATACAAGAAATGCTTACTAATGGCGAAAGGGTAGTAAAGGAAACTCATGACGAGAACAAAAGAAATGTTAATCATGATTTCATAGACTCTAAAGTTGGATTGAAGACCCACCATGTTCCAAAGATCGGTATGAAGAAGTTTGATGGCAAGGATCCCGTAACATGGATGCTACAGATGGAGCAATATATCGATCTCTAGAATGTGCAAAACACAAAAAATGTACACATTGCAACTTTATATTTGGAACCTAGTCAGTTTGTATAGTATCGATGGCTTTGCTCTCATAAACAAATTGTCACTTGGGCAATTTTTACGGAAGAAATGATTGCACATTATGAGGATACAAAAAACAACACCTTTTTTAGCCAATTGATAAATTTCAAACAAAAGGGTTCAATGGTGGAGCACATTGAGGACTTCCAGAGGAGCATAGTATTGATGTGTTCATAGGGACTTTAAAGGATAACATTCAACATGAGGTTCGCCTTTGGGAACCTAATTCATTGGAAAAGGCATTCAGGTTGGCAAGAAAAATTGAAAGCAAAATTATGGCAACAAGGAAGCCTACCACTTACAACTATAAAGATGGAAGTGTTGTTGCCCATAGCCTTCCACAACCTATAAGGTTGACACCACAACAATTGGAAAAAAAAAAAAAAAAAGCAAATGGGATTTGTTACAGTTGTGATTGAAAATACACTAAAGGTCATAAGTGTGTTGAGAAGAAATTATTTTACATAGATTGTGAAGAGGAGGAAGAAAAGGAACAAGAAACATCAAAAGAAGAAGATACATACCAGGGACAAACCCTAGAGAAAGAAGAAATGAATCCGACCAGATCTTGTAATGCATTGGCCGAAGTTACCACTCCTCAAACTATTAAGATAGAAGGACATATCAAGAAGAAAAAGGTAATAGTGTTGATTGATTCAGGCAGTGCCCATAGCTTTATTCATTATAAGATAGCCAAAGAATTGAATTACTTCCTATGTCCAACACCAAAAGGGCAAGTGATGGTTGCAAATGGAGGAATCATAAATTGTTATGGAAAGTGCCACAATATCAAGCTATCCATGGGAAAATGTGTATTGAATAGTCCAATGCTTTCCATTCCAATGGGTGGTGTTGATGTTGTACTAGGAGTCCAATGGCTACAATCTTTGGGTATGATAGCTTTTAATTTTCAAGAACTTTTTTTGAAATTTTTTCGGAAGGAAAGGAAGTTGAATTAAGGGGTATCACAGGGAAACCAGAAAGATAATCAAATCTAACGGCATGACAAAGCTTCTAAAGAAAGAATAGCGAGGCGTAATTGAATTGTGTTCGCTAGAGGTTCCCACATTGGAATCATCTATATCTCCAGATCTCCAAAAAGTCTTGGACAATCATCCAAGGTATTTAAGACTCCCAAAGGCCTCCCACCTTTTCTTGATCATGATCATTCTATTCATTTGATTCCAAGAAGTGTTCCTCCAAACATCAAGCCTTATAGATATCCTTATGCCCAAAAGAGTAAAATTGAACGTATGGTTGTAGAAATGCTAGAGGCTGGTATAATTCAACATAGTCAAAGTTATTTGTCTGCTCCAATAGTATTGGTGCATAAGAAGGATGGATCATAGGGCATGTGTTCGAATTATAGGGAGCTCAACAAGCTCTCTATTAAAGATAAATTTCTTATTCATGTCATTGATGAATTATTGAATGAATTGCATGGAGCAATTTACTTCACCAAGTTGGACCTTCGTTCAAGATATCATCAAATCAGAATGAAGACTGAAGACATTCCAAAAACAACATTTAGAATTCATGAGGGTCATTATGAATTTTTGGTCATGCCTTTTGGCCTTACCAATGCACCTTCTACATTTCAAGGTTTGATGAATTCCATTTTCAAACCCTTCCTTAGAAAATTTGTGTTATTATTTTTTGATGATATACTAATCTACAACAAGTCTTAGAAGGATCATGTTCAACATGTTGACATAGTGCTAAACTATTGGAGGAGAAATAATTATATACAAAAACCTCCAAATTTTTCTTTGGAGTACAAGAGGTGGAATATTTGGGTCATATTGTATCTCATGAAGGTGTTAAGGTAGATCCTGGAAAAATTAAAACCATTAAGGAATGGAAAATTCCCACATCCATAAAGCATTTGCGAGGAATTCTTGGGTTAAGAGGGTATTGTCGCAAGTTTGGTAAGAATTATGGGAGAATAACAACACCTCTAACAACATTATTGAAGAAAGATGCATTTTTTTGGACTCCCGAAGCGACAAAGGCCTTTGAACGTCTTAAAGAGGCAATGTGCCAAGCACCGGTCTTAGCTACCTTAGACTTCATAAAAACCTTTATTGTGGAATGTGATGCCTCAAGAAATGGAATTAATGCTGTTTTAATGCAAGAAGAAAGACCCATTGCTTTCGAAAGCCGTCCAATCAAAGGGAAATATTTAAACAAAGCTATTTATGAGAAGGAAATGTTGGCAATGCTACATGCACTTATGAAATGGCGACCTTACCTAATGGGAAGACACTTCAAGGTGAAAGCAGATCATGATAGTCTTAAATACTTTTTAAAACAATGATTATCTTCAAAAGAGCATCAAAAATGGTTCACAAAGATGTTGGGCTATAACTTTGAAATCATCTACAAAAATGGGAAGGAAAATGTTGTTGCAGATGCACTCTCAAGAAAGGATGAGGATGTGGAAGCATTGCTTTCTGCCATTTCTATTATCCAACTGGATTAGATAAACAGAGCAAGGGATGAATGGAAGAATGACGAAGAAGTATGGACACTCATTCAAAAGTTGCAGCAAGATCCCAGTTTATCTGATACATTTAGCTGGAAAAATGATTTGTTGTGGTACAAAGATCGCTTATACCTCTGTAAGAATTCCCAAATCAAACAAAAGATTTTTCTTGAATTGCAAACCTCTCCCTTAGGAGCGCGTTCCGGATTTTTAAAAACTTACCACAGGGTTAAGAAGGATTTTTTTTGGGATGGCCTTAAATCTGATATTCAAATGTTTGTGGCAGAATGTTTGGTTTGCCAACAAAATAAAGTTGAGACAATTAAGACCCCAGGTCTGTTACAACCTTTATCTATTCCAAGTCAACGTTGGGAGGAGGTTTCAATGGATTTTATCACAGCTTTACCCAAGTATGAAGGAAAGAGTGTCATCGTGGTGGTAGTTGATAAACTTACCAAGTATGCACATTTTTGTGCATTATCTCATCCATTTAAAGCCAATACAGTTGCTACTGCATTTATGGAAACAATTCAAAATCTACATGGAAGCACAAAGATTATTGTAATTGACAAAGATCCTATTTTCACTGGAAATTCTTGGACAAAATTATTTTCTTGTCTGGGTACTCAGTTAGCTCATAACTCATCTTATCATCCTCAATCTGATGGGATAACTTTGATAGTGAACAAATGTTTGGAAGGATATCTTCATTGCTTTGTATCTGATGAACAAACACAATGGATCAAATGGTTGCCTCTGGCTTAATGGTGGTATAACAATTCCTTCCATACTGCAACAAAAATGACCCGATTTATGGCACTTTATGGATATCATCCACCGTCCATCACATCATATTTAAGAGAAAATTCTAAGGTTCAAGCAGTGGAAGATCACATCGAGCATCAACAAAAAGTTCTCCAACTCTTAAAGGATAACTTCACTTTGGCACAAAATAGAATGAAACAACAGGTAGATCAACATCGTAGCGAAAGAAGTTTTGATGTAGGTTACTGGTCTATTTCTACGACTACAACCGTACAAACAAATGTCCCTCAAACAAGCTATGAAGGATAATAAATTATCACCAAGGCATATCTATAATTGGAGCCGACATAACAACAATAATGTAAGGGCTCTGATTATATTGTGACCCCTTAGATTCTTATATATAGAAAGGAGGTCTTGTCATTTGTATCATGCAAGAATTGCTCATTTTATGTAATGTAAAGGAGGTTTCCCCCTTGAAGAGGCTACTTTTGTAGTCGTTGATCTATCTCTTTCTTGTATTTTGTGAGCCAGGTTCATAACATCTTGCCCACGGCTGCTCCTTTGTCCTTCAAGGCAACAACACTTTGAGACTTCTTTTCCACTATTGCTCCTCTGCTACTTGGGGATTTCTTCCCTATTACATTTGCACCACTCTATGCTATTTCAATTACTTTAGCCCAATTCACTTCTTCAATAAGTAGTCTTTTCAACAATAATTAATTGTTCCAGTAATCAACAATAATTGAAGACAGAACAGTAAATGCAATGACAATAGGAGACAATCAAAACATCAACAAGAGACACTGATTTGGTCAAAGACCAGGGAAAAACCCCACGGGGGGGAAAACCCTTTAAAATTCTTCTTTTATTAGGTTGCCTTCAAATGTTCAACAAAGAGTATAATGAGCCCAAATTCATACATAAGTGTCAAAGTCAAAGTTTGATGTATCAACAAATCAACCAACCAAAATTCCAAAACATGTGCCAATAGTCACATTTGGTCGACTATCATAATCTGCAATTATGTCCAAGTCAACAACAGTTAAAGTGTGCCCTAACTAGTCAAAATCAATGGTCAATTTAGCCTTCCAAGAGCTTGGTCAACAGTGGTCCAATTTGGCCTCAAATGATGGTTAAAGTTAGCCCAAAACAATCCAAGAATACCTAGTCAAACTCTGTCAAAGGAGAGAAATTTTTGCGATCAAAGCTGCAATTTTCCCTGTAGTCAATCCAAGTGAAACAACCCAAAACTTCTCGTTTTTTGTGCCAACAAACTCAGCTTGCCAAAACAGAAATATGCCCAAGAGATCGAACTCAAAATCAACTCCAAAATAGGTGGTCAACATTGGTCAAAGTGCAATTGAACTTTAGAATTCTAGCGTCCTGAAAATGTCCTTCCTCCTTCTCGCATGTGTGGAGAGAAACCCCTGCAATTTCAGATTGTACGGACCAAATAGAGAAGAGATGCTTGTGTTGAGTTCTTGTCCATACGAGTTTGAGGTGTCATGAATTTAGATGTTATGAAACCAACTCACAAGGTTATCGTGGAATTTGCGCTATACCTTTTTTTCTGCGATGTTTCAGACGCTAAAAAAAAACCATTTGGGTTGAAATCGTTCTAAACCTCGGGTCTGAATTTCAGAGCTTTTTGCGCTATATTTGTGGAGATATGATCTGAGTAATTTGGCCTTTTTGCAGACTCCCGAATTACATTACAAACAGGTGACTTGGGGAAAATAGTCATAGCTTGTGTTTTGAGCATCAGATTGAAATTTCGTAAGAAGTTACTGAAAGACGACGAACTGTAGTTTCTTGTGTATATTTTTCAGATCCTAAGGTCAAAACAGTGACACGTGGCACTTCATACAAGTTCACTTTTTCTGAAAAGGTATATAATCAGGTCATCTTGGGAGACTATGCATAACTCTTTCTTGGAGAATCTAAATTCGATCAGACTGGTGGCATTGGAAAGAGGACACAGAGGGCTACTGCAAGTCGCAATTTCAGAACTTAAAGACCCGAAAATATAGAGTTACAGTCGTTTCCAGATCGAGCTCCTAAAATCAAGAAAAAGTGAGATGAGGAAGTTTGATGGCAAGGATCCAGTAAATTGGATACTACAGATGGAGAAATATTTTGATCTACATGGTGTACCACTATTACAAAAGGTATGTATTGCATCTTCATACTTAGAACAAGATCAATTTTTATGGTATAAAGGGCTTTGTTCTCATAAATAACTTGTTACGTGGTCAATTTTCACGGAGGAAATTATAGCACATTATGAGAATACAAAGAGAAACACTTTCTTTAGAGCAACACCACAACAATTGGAAGAAAAGAGCGAAAAAGGGCTTTGTTACAAAGTGGAAAGCAAAACTATGGCAACAAGGACTTCTACCCCTTACAACTATAAAGATGGAAGTATTGTTTCTCCTAGCCTTCCACAACCTACAAGGGTTACACCACAACAATTGGAAGAAATTACCACTCCTCAAACTCTGAAGATAGAAGGACATATCAAGAAATATGCCCAAGAGATCGAACTCAAAATCAACTCCAAAATAGGTGGTCAACGTTGGTCAAAGTGCAATTGAACTTTAGAATTTCAGCGTCCTGAAAGTGTCCTTCCTCCTTCTCGCATGTGTGAAGAGAAACCCTTGCAATTTCAGATTGTACAGACCAAATAGAGAAGAGATGCTTGTGTTGAGTTTTTGTCCATATGAGCTTGAGGTGTCATGAATTTAGAGGCATTGGAGGATGGCTAATTAGCCTCTAGGCCAACTTGATCAAATGTGTCATTGTGGGCTTGACTTTAAAAATACATTTTCCCTTATCCGAATTCAGTGCTTCAAAGGTTAGTTTTGGTCGAGTCGGAAAGAGGAATTTAGTCCAATGATTGGAATTTGTCACTGAGTTGACAAATTAACATTCCCACTATTGGCCTTTTTGCGTTGCTCCAATGAAGACAAACATAGGGCAGGGGGACTGCCACCTATCACTACAAGACATCCTTTCTCCCACAATGAATTAGGGTTGCTGTAGTTTGCTCCTTGGCTAATCATACCTTGAGCTCCTTCAATCTTTGCCTCATCTAGGAGCCACCTTTATCCTTCAAGGTGCTACACTTAGGGCTAACTTGGTCCACTCTCACGCAATCCTCTAACAATCTATGAGTGTCCAATGCCAATGTCCAATCTCTACTACTACATCCACTCGCACCAAAAACAACTTGATCACGTCATCGACATACCTTTTAACTCTTTCTTGACTGTCATAGACTACTGTAGCTTTGGCTGACTGGTTAGGGCTGCTAACAGTCCATGTTTAGCTTCCTCCCAATGCCCAAACAACCTTCCAACAACTATGAATTGCTCTCCACATAAGGTATGATCGTTTTGCACCCAAAACAAGGCTCTCGACCCTCTTGAAATTGCGCTTACTCAAGCGTAGACCTCTTGCAATTAGATCAGATTCTGTGCAACCTTCAAATATGAGTCGAACATGCCACAAAACATTACCAAAACAACCCAAAAACTCTCCTTGAAGCCTCAACCTATTCTGCTAGTACTCAGCCCTCCCAAACAATCCTAGAAAAGATGCAAAACAAGTATGCTCCTCCTTCGCTTAGGCTCCCAAGCTTTGTTGCCACTTCAGATGATGAGATTCTATGTTTAGATGCACTTTGGATGTGATGGAATAGCCTCACATCTCTCCTTTATTTTTATGCAACATGTGGGTGTCACGGAAGTGCCCTTGTGACACTCTTAAATCGAAGCCGACCTGCTCTAGGTGCCACAAAACCCACCAACAACATATAAAAATTCATTTCTTCATTTGTAGACCTCCGATTTGAGTGATTTTTGCTGCCCCTTGTTTCTAGGGGTCCCCTAACACCTCAAGGCATCAAATCACTCAACCTCTTGGTTTTGGCCCCATATCGATGGGTACAAAACCTCAAGCTTGGGTTCCAAGCCCACAAATCACTTTTGTCACTTTTCTTCCTACAAACCCTGAACCCTAGGGCTTGGAGTACCTCCCGAGCTACAAATATCAATAGGATGGAACATCCATCAAATGGATGTTAAGACAACGATGAATGAGACTATTGGTGAAGAGGTTTACATTTAGCAAACTCAAGGATTTGAAATAAATCAGAGGGAGACTCATGTTTGCAGACTGAAGAAAGCCCTAGATGGCTTAAAGCAAGCACCTAGAGCTTGATATGTAAGAATTGATGCATATGTATTGATACTTGGTTTTGCCAAGAGTTCTGCAGATCCTAATTTATACATCAAGGTGGTCTAGGGTGAACTAGTCATGATACTATTCTATGTGCATGATCTACTTGCTACATGTGTAGCATTGAATTCAGGTATGCAAGAAGCAGTTAGCAACTGAGTTTGATATGAAGGATCTTGGGATCATGCATTATTACTTAGGACTAGAAGTTTGGTAGAAGCTAGGTGAAATATATCTTTGTCAATGAAAATATGTGATCAAGATTCTTAAAAAATTTGGCATGATGGATAGTAAGCTTATGACGATTCCTATGATTACCAATGTAAAGAAGTTGAGGATTTCAGATTCTAGTCCGGTGGATCTACATGCTGGGTCCTTGATGTATTTGGTAAATACTAGACTTGATATTTGTTTTGCAGTAAATATCCTTCGTCAGTTTCAGGTGGAGCGAAAGCATGACCATTAGATAGCAGCCAAACACAGCCTAAGATATTTGCGTGGAACCATACATCACTGCTTCTGATATTATGGCAATCAGATCCAACAAATGGGATTTACAAATTGTGATTGGGGTGGCATTGAGATAGATCTAGGAAGCACAAGAGGTGGATGCTTCAACTTAGGATCTTCCATGGTATCATGGATGAGCAGAAAGCAGGATACAGTTTCTTTGAGTAGTGCTGAAGCCGAGTATGTTGCTGCAAGTGAAGTTTGTCGGTATACTATTTGGATCAGTAAGTTATTATCAGATTTATTTGAAGGATCGTTAGCCCTACACGCATACATTGTGACAATGAAAGTTGCATAAGATTGACAGAAGACCCGGTGTTTTATGCTAGGACAAAGCATATAAATAATAAGTACCACTAAATCAGAAGCCTGGTACGAGATGGGGTCGTGGAGCTGCATTATATACCTATAGATGAATAGGTAGCAAATATTTTGACTAAAGTGTTACCAAACAAGAAGCTTGAGTACTTGAGAGACAAGCTTGGTTTGGCAAACATCTCTTACCTAATTGAGAGGGAGTGATGTTGGATAGTTCTTATCTTTATTTTTCATGCACTACACCAGGACTAACAACCGTAAGTCTTAGTGAGGACCATAAGGAAAGAATGGAGTTCGTAGGATTGGATAAGCATTTGAGATTAGAACTTCCTATGGATTATGGAATGAGGGAAAGAAGTTATAGACCAATACTCTCTGAGGATGAGATAGGGCATCCAAGATAAGAGTAGTTGAAGAGGATCGATATTCTTTGAGGATTCAGGATTGGAAATCCAAGATAAGAATAGTCCTAAAAGGACATACCCGATGAAGATCTGGATGGGGTATGTGGCTTAGAGGTAGTGTGGCAACTCACGTAAAGCCTCCCAACATAATGCTCTCAAATGAAGATGAGCTTGTCTAGTTAAGGTCTTCAGTGACACTGATGGTTATGATATAGATGCTGGACAGATGACTTATGAATCCAACTCTTCTTATGAGAATGCATCAAGATTGAGATTCCTTGTACTTCATGATGGGATTATGAATACTCTCTTAGTTAAGAGGGAGTGTTGGAAATTGTAACTAGGTTCGGTCTTCATAATGACCTTTTGTAAACATGACATTGTATATTTTGTATAAAGAAAGAAAAAGAAGGAAAAATAATTTTTATTTTATTCAAAGCATGGGTTTCATGCTCAAGTTTAGGTCAAAAGCATGTTCTTTGTGCTTCTAGGTCTTTTTAGGTATTTCTGGACAAAGAAGAATTTATGTCATCTATTATAGTCCAATTTGGACTCATTGTAACGAAGAAAAATATTTATTTTGAGTTAGAAAAAGTCATTTATTCCTCCAAGACCGAGTCGGCCTAAAGGAGGGCTATTCGGCCCTTCAAGAAGGCTATAAACAAAAGGAGCTTGACTAATTTGTAGCAACAACCAATCACAAGTTTGATTTGCAATAGCGAACGAGGAGAAAGAGTTGGAACGATGAAGAAAGGAAGAAAAAATTGAAGTGTCTTGGGCTTATCTCTTTCTATCCACATGTGTGAAGCTGCTAGGATTTTCTGTGTAGCCGTTAGTTGCAGGAGGTCGAAATTGCAAGGCCGAAATTATGAAGTGAAGCTGTAGGGCCGAAATTCTAGAGTGAAGCTCGAGATGGTCGAAGTCTTGAAGCTGCCTTAAAGAGATCTTGCTGGGGGACTGACTTGGTGCTTGGGAGGATTTTGGGCTTTGGTCTTTTGATGTTGGAAGTCCTATTGTAAGAAGATTCTATTAGAGGGGAAGCTTTCTTTCTGGGTTTTCCCCTTAGAGGGGTTTTGCCCTGGCTTGAAGCCTATATCTTGTGTACTTTGTCTCTTTTTGATCTTCATTGTTTTGGTAATTGTTTGCTGAACAAGAACCAAAGAGGTAATAAAAGGCCAATTAACATCACAAGTAATTATCAAGTAAGGAAATTGATAAATTTTAAATCCATTCCACATTTTGAAGCATTGTGGTTAATCTTATTGGGATCATTTGGTTAACATTAGCATCTCATTTTAGATTTAGACTTGCATCCTAATTTTTGTCTCCTAACTTGCATCATTATTTCTGACTTGCATTACAATAAGCTCTTCCTTTAAGCACTTCCTTTGAAATAATCTAAGTAGCTTTGGTTTATGTTGAAATCTTTGTCACCTCACACGGGGACACAAGATACACAAGACACGAAAATTCGAGTGTCCAACATGGGTATGTTGACCCCCGAGAATAGGGCATGTTTTATATATATATATATATATATATATATATATATATATATATATATATATATTAAAAATTAGATATTTCTTACACAAGTTCTCATTCATGATACAAATTCAGACATAGATCTAGATTCTACATTGTAAATTTAAAATTTGTAAGTTTTACAAAGTAACATTATGCATACAAAATTAAAAATACAGTTGTGGTAGATTCATCAATGATCCAATAGGAGAAAGACAAGAAACTGCAGTTTTCTCATTAAGTCATCAAAATAAAAATTTGTTACATAGGTAGTAGCAATGCCAATGGAAAATAGAAATAGCAAATACAAAACAACTACAAGTACAAGGCAGTAGGTATCTCATGAGTTATCAATCATCATCATCAAAATCAACATCATTGTCATGGTCACCACTGCTCTCCTCCGCTGCATCCTCCTCTTTTGTATCCAATGTCATCTCTGCATCTGCTGGTGTGGAGGATGACCCCTCAAGAGTATCACCATCATCAAAAGTTACAGGCTCTAGCACTAGGTCATTAAGATCCAAGTTGGCCAATGTCAACTCAACACTACTTTCCAAACCCATATCATTAGGAAAGACATCCCACTTTGTGTTTCCCTTCAACCACTCATCCCTCTGCCTGTAAATAAGACGAAGGTTGGTGTGCATGTACACCATTGTCTCTGCGTTGGATTGTTCAAGCCTGCTCTTCTTGATGTTATACAAATTCCCATAGGTGCTCCAATTCCTCTTGAAACAAGAGGATGAAGTCACCTGAGAGAGGAGCCTCATGGCTAACTTTTGTATAGGGCGTGTTGCCCCTATGATTTGCCCACCAAAAATAGGGCTTCTCAGCCTCCTTGTCTCTAATCACATCATAGCGTGCAAATTGACAAGTGCGAGTGGAAAACTCTTCAAAGGCATCCTCCACCTCATCAAGGGATGCTCTATCATGAAAAATCTACATCAATGCATCCTTCGTCCCCTGTGATATTTCACCATCCATGTGAGGAGGGAATCTACGAGAAGGTCCACGATTCAACCACTCATGGTTGTAGTATTTTGGGTTCAATCAGTGGGTTTTTTGATTTGGAGGATTGGGACCAATTGCTTTTTGGGTCATGTGAGGAAAATTAAGAGGAAGCTACAACAATAATTTCGGGGCAAACTGGGCATTCTGACAGGGGATTCAAACCATTTTTAGGTAGCAACAATGGCACAATTTTTGGGTAGCACAGAGATAGCTGGGGGGCCGAAATTTCTACTCCTGGGAGCATCTTTCTCACCTTGGGTTTTCTTCCACTTGCTTACGCAAGCCTAGGTGCACTTGTTCCTTATTATTGTACTCCCATTTATTCTAGAATTAATAAAATGGCTCAACTTATTTGCCCAATTTCTTGGTGTTTTTGATGGTGCATGCTTAATTGTGATTTTATTTGCTATAACCTAGTTCATGTGTTTGTTATTAACTATAAATTTCAATTTGGAACATTACAAAAAGGCTTTAAGGATGGGAATCAAGGTCAAGGGATTTGTGATGAAACAATAAGATAATGTATCCTAGAAACAAGATCTCCAAGATGGAACCAAACCTCTCAAATAAGCCCTTGAAATAAGCAATTGCTTCCACGATAAGTGTTGCTATACTTGAGAAACCTAAGGTGGGTCCACACGAGTCCTAGGTTTTTAGGATTTTACCATGAGAGGAAAACCTCCTATATGCACACTAATTCAAGCTAGGACAATGAAGGGATCAAATGATTAAATTCCTTTGAGTTTTATGTGCAAAGACCCTCAAGAAGACCCTTTACCAAGATGTTCAAAATGATTTTCAAGATGCCAACTAGGGTTTAAGTTTTCTCACAATCCGATCGTTAGAATTGGCTCAAATTTGGAGGAGATCTAAGAGGAAACATCAATGCAAAAGGCTGTCTGTCCATGTGGTTTTGCAAGAGCTCCTCTCTATTTCAATATGCAACAAGCCCTAGCAGGCCCTCTAGGTTTAAGGCCGAATTTAAAAAAAAAATGGAAAAATAAGAGAAGGAAAAGGTTTGATCACCAAATTGGATCAGTTTAGTGCCTTGTCGTTGGGCTTTGGAGTCTATGTACTTCGAAATTTGGCTAAAATCGTCTTCAAGGAGGCTAGGCTAGAAAATGATGCCGTAACAAGCATTGTCTAACATTTACCCACCCAAGATTTATGGACTTTCATGGAGAGGAAACAAATTCTACTCCACTAGGAACATTCATCTACTTGTTATCAATGAGTAACATGCAGGCATTTGCATTTTAGCATTCTTTTACAATGATATTTAATAATTAGGGTGTGGAAGAACAAGAGCTAGTTGCATAATTTCCACACATTAGACATTATTTCATAAGCAAAATTTCCTTAACAAAATTTACTTACAAGATAACAAGAGATATATCTAAATCCAAGATCAAGAAGATGGCTCTAAGAGAACGAAATTTTCAGCTCCAAGGATATGGAAATGCATAAAGAGATCTCCAATAGAGAAACCAAGAAAAAGTACGAAATTCTCTTTTGGAGAGCTAATCCCAATCCAAGTGATGATGAGGAATGAAATGAACCTCTCATCAATATGTATGATCCCCAATGGTATTTGAATTGTCAACTTAGGCCTAATGATGCCCCGAATAATAAATTAATGTACACATAACAACATTTTGATGACAAGCCCACCAAATAGCTCCATAATATGAAAAATATGCCTCTCAAGACGGCCGAAATGATATACAAGTAGCTATGAGGGCCGTTGGGAGGCCAAATGGAATCCAACAGGTGCCAAAATGAATAAAAGGGCTCCAAATATAGTGATGAAGGGGATGGTCCCTTGATCTCCAAGCAAATGGCTTGTGGTGCCCCTAAGTGGCTGTGGGGGCCCCAAATCATCCTTAGGGGTCTCCAATTGAATCGAACAAGCATGTATCCCATTTGTAAGTGCTGGAACAATGATGCAAGTCTTTGCTTTGTATCCCATGGTGAGACACAACCCCATCTGGGCCCTGAATCCACTGCCAAGTGTGTGGCGCAAGTGTGTAGCTCGCCAGGCAAGGTGGTGCAGGTACACCATCATCATCGTCAAATAAATGGAACATGAGCCAACAATGGGTGGAGCTGAAAGATCCCATGGCATGACTATCTTCTTTGTGCTATAGTGGAGGCCCATGGTTCTCAACACAGACCCTATAAATGCCAATATGACCCTTTGGAGGGCTTGGACGCCGTATAGGAATACCAAACCTAAGATGGAGACCCACCTGCTCATTAATGTAATTGAGCAAATGAGCTTACAAGTCATGGAACCAAGTGGGCACTTCATAATGGCATGCCCTTCCATAATGGGCTTTAGAGTGTATAGGTGTCTCCAAGTTCAAGGAGGTTAATCCAGGACCCTATTAAATGGTTTCAATCTCTAACGAAGTGACAAGTCCATGGTACATACATCATATAGCAGGTGTTATGTGATATAATGATGGAACAGAGGGGGCATCGAGGAAGTCTCCAAGCCACATGCCATATTACAAGGGTAACTATGATGAGGGAAGCCCACACTTGGGTGTAGAGATGTAGGAGGGAGAAATCGTGGTACATGAGTTACTTTGACCTTTGTTTTTCTACCCCTCTTGATATATCTTTTGCCTTTTATTAGTTTTTCTTTTACAAATGCTCGGGGCTTCAGGGAATGAGAGCGTGATATGTAAGATATAGCAGTGATTACCCCCTTAAGGTTGGGCAGTTCATCGTCCACCAGGGGTTGGGATAATCATGGGTTCCTTAATGATGCAGGGGGCAATATGAGTGGCCCTAGGAAATAGGGTGATGCCCATGATGATAGGGGTAGAGCTCATGTTGGCTTTTGCCCATGTGTGAAATTGGTATGTCTTGACCATATTTTGCATTTTATGGTACATTTCTTGTTGAGAGTGGCCAAATTATGCTTTTTACTTTCTTTTCAGCTACATCAACCTCCAGGGAAAAGTTCCAGGCCCTACCGAAAGTGTAGACAAGGGGATGGGGAGGCTAATTCCTTGTGGACCTAATGGACAAATGTGGACTTGGATGGGAAATATGTGAAAAAGGGGATTATAGTAACTAGAGGGGAGTGATGTATGTGGTGTTGGGAAGCCGAACCACTCAACCAAAATCGACATTTCCCATGTAGTGCCAGTTTTAAAGCTAGTAGCCAATAAAGGAGATCCCATGGGAATAGGATACAATTTTAACCACCAAGTTGGACAAGGGGACAAGAGTACAAGCCAAGCCCATTCTTTTCGCCAAATTCCCCCCACTAATCCATGCCTAGAAGTGTCCATGATAAGTAAACAAAAATACCAAACTACATAATGAAAGCCATACCTTCGTGTTTGGAAGGCCCACCTTCAAACATACGATCATTACAAATGGACGAGGGTGCATAATGGCTGGCTCAGGAGGCGGAGATGGTGGCACATTGAGCTATTTGGGCGCTGTAAGGGGCTGTTGGTTGCTGTCTGAAGACCTCTCCTATGGGGGTCACCCATAGGTGGTGGGAAATAAGGCTTTCTGAGAATCTAGTTTTACATGACAAGTCGAAGCACATTGAGATCAAGTATCACTATATCTAGGATGTTGTCCAAAGAAGAGGTGTGAGGCTCGAATACATTTCTGCTGATGAGCAGGTCACTGATGTATGGACAACCACTATCCTTGATGAAGTTTGTTTTTGAAAGAAGCCTGAAGTGGCTGAGAATTCTTCTCTTGGAGAGAGGAAGCATTGATTGTATAACATAACAAATCTTCCTTGGGCATGGTTGAGAATCCATGGTTTATGGTTGGGAAAATTGTTTTGGTTACTCCCTTGGGTCATTGAGTTTGACCAAGAAACCTTATGGTTGGGGAGGTTGGTTTTGAGGCTTGAAGTGATTCGTTATGTGATTGTGTTTGAACGAGAGACCGGTAGGCTTGGTCGGGGATATTGATTTTGAGTATTCTCCCTTGGATGATTGTATTTGGCTGAGAAACCATATGGTCAGAGAGATTGACCCTTTAGACATTAAGATCAGGATTCCTCCCTTGGGTCGTGGATTGAGAGACTATATAGTTTGGGAGTTTGATATTGAGATAAGGATTCTTCACTTAGGTCATTGAGTTTGACCGAGAGACCCTTGTTTATGGTCCGAGAGATGGACACTATGTACTCTCTTTGGTCATTAGCTTTGACCGGGAGGCCATTTGTAAGGTCAAAGATTTTGATCTTGATTACTCTCTTAAGTCATTTGTTTTGGTTGAGAGGCCAGTGGGATGGTTGGAGAGATTGACTTCGATTACTCTCTTGGGTCATTGTGCTTGACTGAGAAACTATTTCATATGGTTGGAGAGTTTGGCCTCATGAACAATATTTATTGATCCCATGGTCATTTGGGTTCTGACATTGATGCCATAGGTTTGTGCTTGTGGGATGTGCTTGATGCTATCAACCTTTCCTTATGATGAGACTTATACATCTGATTTTTTGTGATCTCTTCCTTAGGACATCACTCAGAAACCAATGGATTGGTTGGGGAGATTGATCTTGAGAGACAATAAAAAGTACCTCTTTAGCTAAAAGGGAGTGTTGAGAAAATCTAGCTTCATTTGTTATTTTCATCAATAAAATTCAAAGAAGAAAATTTGAATTTATATTTTGGTTTATGACCCCACTAGTGTTGAAGTTGACCCTCCTAGATCAGGTCGACCTAGCTCCTTGGAGGCACCCATTCGATCCCTCTTGGAGACTATATATATGTGATCTCTCCTCCACCAGAAGGCACTTTGAATCATCTCATCATCTCTGCGGATATATGTGAAAGTCTGGGCTCATCATCTCTATGACATATGCGATGGATTGATCTCATCATCTCTGTGATATATGTGAAGGTTGGTGGTCATTATCTTTGTAACATATGCAAAAGGTTGTGGTTCAAATTTTTGTGGATATGCAAAGGTTGGTGGGTCATTATCTTTGTAGCATATGCGAAGGACTTTTGTTAATATCTATGTGGATATGCAAAAGTTGGTAGCTCATTATCTATGTAACATATGCTAAGATCTATGGCTCATATCTCTATGGATATGCCAAGGTTGGTGGCTCATCATCTTTGTGACATATGTGAAGGTTTGAGGTTCATTTGTCTATGATATCTTGACTGTGTAAGAGGCTGATTTTTGGCCTTCTTGTGATCTGAAGTTGACCTAGTTGCAAACATTCTTGGAGAGTAGATTTGTGACATTTTTGTCTTGGCATATTGGAGGGTTCGCTTGACACTTGTGGGAGGTCATCTTGTTGGTCAGTTTCTGTCTATATCTTGATGTCTTGACCTAATGGATCATATGTACTAACTGGTTAAACTGAATGTTCTCTCACAAGGATAGAATTACTGGGTTTTCCCACTTGTGGGGTTTTGTCTTAAGAAATTTTGGTGTGTCTTGTTTTATTGTTTCACTACTATACTGATCTTAATTGTTGAAATTTTCTAAGTATAACTGCTTAATGATTTGAATGCTATAAGAAGTTAAAAATGCATTATTGGAAGTAGTTATCAAATTGAAAATTATTCTAGCCTCTCCTTACAGCTAGAAAATCAAGAGTTGACCTTCTGTTTGACTTCTAGTTACCAGCATTGCCATGGCTTGTTTCTCTAATGTTGATCGAATCTTTGACTATGGATTGATGGTCGAATATTCTGTGGATCGTTGACTATTCATTGACTGAGATTTGTCTTTGTTTCTGGGCATTGGCCTAGGGTTGATCACAGGTCGAACCTTGCAGTTTGACCGAAGCTTGATTGTGGAATTGCAAGCCGAGTTGTGGCCCTTTGACCAACTACTACAAGCTGGAATTCAACCCATTTGACCAGACTATTAATTGTGAGGAGATCGCTAACTTTCTATGTCCTTTGACTCTTTTTGACTGGACATTTTAATGTGGTCAATGGTTGACCTTTGGACTGGAATATTTTGATGTACAATTTGATGAATTGATCTCTCTCATAAGGAAAGATTACTGGGTTTTCTCCCTTGTGGGTTTTTGTCCCAACTCATTATTTTCATTGTGATTTCTATTGCTCTACTGAAGATAATGGTTGAAATTTTCTAAGAATAATTGCTTGATGATTTGAATGCTCTAGGAAATTAAGAATGTATCACTGGAAGTATTTATCAGATAGAAAATTGTTCTAGTCTTATTTGCTACTAGAAAGTCAACACTAAAACCCCTATGCATGTTTAATTTTGAGTGTACATGAAGAAAATGGTTTACAAGCCAATCGAAAAGCTCAATACAATGAAATAAGCCACTAAAATCCCACACATGTGGGTTGAAATTGCTCTCTAGCACGACATCATGTCTTTTTAGGGAAATTAATGCTCCAAGAATGGATGGAATGGGCAAGGTACATTTGCAATCATCAATATCAATCAAATGATTGAGAGGAAATGCTTAAATCATGCGTCAAAATGTCTCCATATGCCAAAATCCTACTTTGGGTGGCGTGAATCATCTCCAATGGGACTATAAAGACATTGGGGTGCAATCTCTCTCAAGTGTTGGGGATGTAAGAGGTAGTACAAGCCCTTCCTTGTCATCTTGCAGATGACCAACATCATCTGGACTTCAGGGTAAGCTATGCCGATGAAAATGTGTTAATGCCAGCCTAGGGGCATGTTGGGTTTGCAGGGTACATTTAAGAGTCTCCAACACTATGTAAAATGAACTCAGTGTTTCACATATGGTGGTGCTCTGAGGTGTCAACCAACTGTCGGAACAATCAAAGTACCCAACGCTCTACTATGGTGGGGAAACACTACATTTGTAAGGTCATCAATGCTCCCTAGAAGTGTAGTATGGTCTAGACATCATGTGGAGTGCAAGCATGTAATGTGTGCCCGCAAGGCCTCTACTAATTTGTGAAGGACCACCTGTCAAAACTATCTGAAGCCGAAGTGAAAGTAACCATTCATTAGAGACAATGACCATAGATGCATCATAGTGGACCATACTTAATTGTTAAGGGCATAATAAGACTCCAAACTGGGATTAGCTTCAAATATCTAAGTAGACTAGGGCTTGCAAAAGTGTTCCCTACAGTGATAGGCGTTACTAGATGGTCAACCCTATTAGATGCTTCCAACCCCTAAGGGGAGATGAGATATCCAAGGTCAACCCTTCAATTCATCGATGTTTGTGCTTGTGGTGGCAATAGAGGGAAAAGGATTCATGGCTAGGTGCCATGGTCATGGGACCCGCTGATGGAGGGCCATCATACTGAGTGTATAGATGTGTGGATGGAGCGATTGTGGATGCATGAGTTACCCCTTTCCTTGTTCGACTTTTTCTACCCCTCTAGTGCACCTTTTACTTATTTTTTATAATGCGTTGATAAGGAGCATAACTTTTGTGTCCAAGCTTGCTTTTAATAATGTAGCTTTTGTTTACCCCTTAAGGATGATTGGGTTTCTCATTGATTAGGCTTAGGACATGCAAGGGTTCTTTTATTATGTGATGGAGCATCCAGTGTTCAGGAGTTGTGTGATGGCTGGTGAGGGGTTTGAGCTCATGCTAGGATTTCCCGATGCATTAACTATATTCTTGGCCATCTTTTGCATTTTAACTTTTCATTTTCTTTCAGTGTGGCCATCTTATGCTTTTACCTTTCTTTTAGTTGTACCAACCTCTTTCCTTGAAAATGGTTGAAGTACCTATTGATAAATGACCCACCTTCCTTTAAGAAGAATGCTAGATGGACGAGAACACTTGCTGGGGTAGTGTTTGGTTAACTTTGGGATAAAATTTGTTGAAGGCCATCATAGGGCTGTTTGGTTGTTGGCTGGCTGTTAAATGAGGAGAAAAGTTTTTACCTATGGGTTACCCATTTTTGGTGGGTGAGAAGGCCTATTCCTTAGTGTTTGATGCCGATTCATAGTGACTCTGAGAAGCTTGTCGTTGCTTGTTTGGGAAGGGAGACCTCTCTCAATGCCTTTGATGTAGCTTTTGCTTATAGGTCTGTGGGATGTATCCCTCTCTATTGTACTAATGATTGGATGATTCTCAATACATTTCAATGGATTAGTTTGATTGTGTGGATCTCTATCTTTCCAATATGATATTGTTTGTATTAGACATCCTATATGCAACACACTTAAGTGGCTCATTTCAAATCTCTGCTAGAGACCCCTTTTTCCCAATTATCAAATTGTTTTGGTGTTTATACTATGGTGGTTTGTGGAACTTCTATCTTAAGATGGTTTGTGTTTAATATTATGAGGGAGAAGGTGTTATCTAATGCTCTATTATTGGCTTCTAATGCATCTTTAGGTAAGATGTCATGCATAAGGTCGATCATCTTTTTACGTTGGTTATCCACACAACAACTATCACTAATGTTTTAGCTGCATGTATTCTATAGTTTAGCCATAACCACTCTTTGTGAGATACCAGGTATTTTTGAACCCACTCTCGTCGTATATTCAAGCTTCCTTCTGAGTTTCGCTCTCTCAGGTGCACTACTATTGGATATTGTTATTCGTCTTTTAGCAGGGGTACCTAGATTTTTTTTGCAGCACACCATTTGTAAGCTCAGATGTGTGCAATCTATGGCTATTTAAGGTTAGTTGGGATGAAACGTAGAAGTGTATTATAGTTCCTGTTACCACAAATTACATAACCCTACAAGGCTAAAGCTAAACCAAGTGCTAACAATGGGGTAATGGCCCACTGTCACCACAACCAAAACCCTCTTCTCTTTATGGAATTTCACCGATGGGAGGAGTCCTAGTAGGATAAGATCATGTATGAAAGATATTCTAATGGTAGAGGGTAAGGTGATAAGCTAGGATCTCCTTAAGAAGGACTCAATACATGGGTCAAGGCTTCACAAGGAAGCAATCCACTTTCTATAGGAAGACCTAGAAAGATATGCACAAGATGTAGGGTTTGATTGATTTGACAAGTGTTGGAATAACTCAAGGTCAAGACAAGGAGAAAAGGTTTCCTACAATGAATATTAGTGAAGGAAAGGCTCATGAATCCTTCAAGAAGGTACTTAAGTTGAGGGAAGAAGAAGTAGGTTTTCCCTCTTAGGGCAAACACCTAGGGTAATAGAATTTATGGATAAAATTGAAGTGGATGCCTGCCAAATTGATAGGTTTTGTGAAAAACCCTATGCACATGATGTTTAGGCTTTTCAACCACCAAAATACCTCTTCCCTAAAATTTTGCTGTAAGCCCTAGTGTCTAGCCCTAGCTTTGAAAGGACCGACTCAAGAGAGAGAAAAGATGGATAAGATATGAGATCGATCAACAAAAGGTTGGTCCAATGCCTTGTCCTTTGGGAGAATGGAGTCAAGGATGGTTTGAAATAGTCAAACTTGTTCCCAAGGACGAAAGAATTTGATGCCCTAGCAAGCAAATTTCAAAAATTTACCTACTCTATGGAAAAATGGATTTTTATGGGAGAGATGAAATTGATCAACAAGTTGGACCAATGCCTTGTCCTCTGGGAGAATGGAGTCAAGGATGGTTTGAAATAGTCAAACTTGTTCCCAAGGAGGCAAAAATTTGATGCCCTAGCAAGCAAATTTCAAACATTTACCTACTCTATGGAAAAATGGATTTTCATGGGAGAGCTCCAATAATTTCACCACTAGGACGATTCATTGCATATTATTTATGAATAATGCATGCAATATTTATCTAGATAGCAATTCAAAATTTATCTTCAACAAATTAATGCACAATTTACCATGGCCTAGAATTAATAATTCCATACATTAGATATAGAGATTGATATTCAACAAATTGGGGCACTTACAAGATAACATGCAAGATTTCCTTCCATCATTGCAAAGCATAACTCCAAAGAATATCCAAGAATAACTCTAAATATCAAAATGCATTTGAGAATACTCCAATAATCAATTCATCCACAAAACAGAAGTGTGAGTTCCTCTAAGAGGTTGAAATTCTGAGAGTGATTATGATGAGAGATTCAAATGACACCTTTCTAATAGATATGTGGTCTATCATGACCTATTTTAGCCTACAAGCCCCTCTAATAATAAAATAATGTGCAACTAAAGGTCTAGGTCACAATCCGACCTAATAGATTTTACAAATGTAACTTTTTCTCCACAAATGCTCGCTGAAATGCTGACATCATGCTTGCGTGGGCTGCTAGAAGGCTAATGTTGATGCCTTTTGGTGCCTTGACAAGTGTAGAAGGCCTCTAAAATCAAGATCTAGGGGTTAGCCCCTATATCTCGGTGCAAATCATCTTATGGCCCCCAAATGTGGGTTTGGGGCAGAAAACTGCGTCTCATGGGTCTCCAAGTGATAAAATCGCTATCTTTGCTCCAATGTTGCGGGGCACTGAAGATGGTGCTAGCCCTCCCATGTCTCAATGCATAAGACAAACCTCATTTGGGCCTTGGATCAATTGCCACACCATATATATATATATATATATATATATTATATTATATATATATATTATATATATATATATATATATGCTAAGCTAAATGGGGGCAAACTGGTCCAAGTGCATCATCCCATGAATAATATAAGGCAAAGCACAGAAGTTGTGGGCGCTGAAGGTGCCCATTGTTGCGTATAGTGCTCTACATCTATCCGGAGTGCAATGGCTCTCAATATGTCACCTGTGGGTGTCAACATGTTCCTTTGGAGGACTTGGACCCCAGTGAAGTTGCCTAGACCAATGGATGGAACCTCCTGCCAAGTACACACAATATTCAATGCTGCAACTTTCATCGTCAAGTACATTAATCATTAGTTAATTTAAGTCATCTAGGGTTGAAAGAAATGGGCATAATAACACTTACTATGTGGCTTCTCTTCCAAATTTGGGGCCTTAGTCTTGTAATGTTGTTACCTTCCTAGGCGGGAGCAACTAATGGACGACCCTATCAGGTGTTCCCAACCACCAAAGGGAAGTGACATGTCCTTAGTCCACCCTTAAATCGATAGGTGCTATGTGAATAATGATGGAATAAAGGGGGAAAGAACTCCATAGCCAAGTGCCATGGTCAAAGGGGCCAACTGTGATGGAATACCTCATCCTGGATGTATAGATGTGAGGAAGGAGCAATGTGGATGCATGAGTTACCTTAACCTTTATTTTTCCACCCCTCAATATTGCCTTTTACTTTTTCTTGATTTTTCCTATTATTATTGCTCGTAGCTCAAGGAATGAGAGCTTGCTTTGTATGATGTGTAGCAGTTATTACCCCCTTTAGGATGGGGTAGTTCATTACCTATTAGGGGTTGGGACATGCAAGGGTTCCTTGTCTTCTATGAGATAGGGCAACATTGGCCCAGGAATCAAGTGATGGCCATATGATAGAGGTAGAGCTCATGCTTGGCTTTTGTTCACGTGCTAATTTATAAGTCCCAACCATCTTTTGCATTTTGATTTTTCTTTTGTTTTTCTTGTGGCCT
Organism: Pinus taeda; assembly: GCA_000404065.3. Taxonomy (NCBI): domain Eukaryota; kingdom Viridiplantae; phylum Streptophyta; class Pinopsida; order Pinales; family Pinaceae; genus Pinus; species Pinus taeda. The sequence goes on from APFE031206846.1 coordinate 139,432, forward strand.
TCATATTATTTTTCCTCCTTTTTAGATGCATCGACCTCTTAGGGTATATTTCCATTCCCTACCTAAGGTATGAGGATGTGTGTATGCCAAATCCCAATGAACTAGTGGTTAGTTGATCTAAAGAAGGGAGGTGGAATAGGGGCTCATAATATAAGATGGAAAGTGGTAAGTATGTAATAGGGAAATATGGGGCTACGATATCTCAATCATGGCTTCCTAAGTAGTTCCCCCTTCCTAAAGCCATGGGCTGTTAGGGGAGGTCCTATTGGACTAAGATAGAACAGTAACCCCCCATTTAAAATGAGGGAATAGGACTGCAACCAAGACCCTTCCTTCTTCCAAGTCACCACATAATCCATGCCAAGATGCCCATATACAAACAAGCATAAGCACCAAATTGCATAATGAATAAAGTACCTTTTGATTAGAAGCCCACCTTGCAACATGTGCTCTTGACACTTGGGCGAGGAAACATATCACTGATGCAAATGGTGGAGATATGAATGGCACATCCCATCGGCTATGTAATGGATCTCAGGGCTGCTGGTTGTTGTTTGGAAGAGATGAATAGGAGAAAAGGTTCTACTAGTGGTCACCCACGTTTGATGGGTAACATTTCGCCTTGGATGGACAATCATGACTATTCTTCTTAGTTTTACCTGTTCTATGCTTGGTCTTTTGGCTTTGCTGACCGGCCCCAAGTGGGTGGTAACTCCCTACCTTGATGGACATCCTTTTGACCTAGGTTGGTATTCGAACATCAAGGAGTTGGACCTATTAGGCACATTGTATAAAGGAGCATTAGCATTGTAAGGGTGATCATACTATGTAAGGGTGGAAACACTCATCTTTTTTCGTATCACCACACCTATCCTTATTCCCCACATGGACCACTTTTCTTACATATGCACACCTCTCTAGCCATGGCCATCATTTTTCATGGTAGTCTCAAAATTTATGATGCATTTGTAGTTACACTCCCCAAGGCAACATACCAATCTATTTAAGGCAAACAGGAGGTCCATCATACTTTTCGAGGCATGCCAAATCATGTCAAAGTCAAAGCACTCAAACCATCCTTCTCAAATTACCATTTCAAATTATTTCTTCATTAAGGTGGGGCTGATTTCTCTTGGTGTAAGAGGCGACATAACGCATCTTGTGAATAAGCGGAGGGTCACTTCAAGTCAAGGTCACTTCAGTGGACCAAGGCCAAGACATAAGAAATCAAACTCAAGTTTTAAATCACAAAGTAGGCAAAGTTTGGACCAAACGCAAGGAGCCATTCATCTTTTCCTTGCACTTGGGAGGTCAAAAGTCAAGATCAAGGAAAATGAATGTCTTATGGAGAGCATTGGGCCTCATAAGGCTCCTTGATTTCCCTCCAAGCTTCTTATGCAAGTGATCTAGCCTAAGGGTACCATAAAGCTTTGTGCTGTCTTGTTCTTGGTTTGATCCATCTTGTTCCTTGGTTATATCTCTCTCTAGTGCACTTGTGCTAGGGTTATTTCACTCTCAAGGGCTGCCTTATTGCAATTTATCTCTTTATTCATAGTAGAATTTGGATTGGTCTTGGTTTTGTTTGATTTTCTTGTTAACACTTAAAAATCTGAACACACATAGAAAAGAAGAAATAACACCCATTAGAGGAAATTTTAGCCTAAAAGTCCCCATGAAAATTTCATGTAATTTCCATGTCCTAATATGTAACCAATCAAAATCCTTTAAATTTGAAAAGTGGCACATGTAAATATTTTGGAGGGAAAGGAAGAAAAACTATTTTTTTAACTGTATTTTTGGCTTATCTTTTATAGGTTTACTCAAATTTTGAGTGTAGACACTCGTTTTTTTAATGTATCTTCAATTTTTATCAATGTGGGTCTACTCAAAAGTATGCATAATGGGTACTCATTGGATGTGGAATTTAATTCTGCATCCAATGAGTGTCTACACTGGAAATTTGAGTAAACATATAAGGAGATAGGCAAAAAATATAATTAAAAAATAGTTTTCTTCTTTTCCGTCCAAAATTCATAACTTTTATTTTATTATTTTTCCTTAGGAGGCCACTTTTAGGCTACCATAAAAACAAACAATGGAGCACTTCCCTATATTGAGTTAAAAGGACAAGTTAATAATTTTGTTTTGTTGATCACTAATCAACACCATGAAGTTAGAGATGACCTCTTCATCGCTAAAGCCCATTTAACGTGATTATTGGGGCAATTGCATGATTCACATTTGCTCACAAAAGAACCGGATAGCATGACATGTTGTTGATAATCTGCTTTTTCATATGGACCCACAACTAAATACATATAATTTAGAGTGAAAATTTAACGATTCATACCCACATCTTGCCCACAAATCCACATGTACTTTGCTCATGTGCCTCAATACATTTGATAAATTCATATGTGATGTAACATCCGTGGATTATTGTGGTATCCTCTTGGGAAAACTCTATCAATATGATTGCAATGCCCAATGAATGCTTACGAAAATCTATATACTTTGTACAAAGATGATAAGTGATGTATCATACACAACACTTCTGTATCTTCTAATTTATTGCCGAGTTGTAGGCCAGCAAGAAAAACAATCAATCAAGCACAAAGTATAGTACTCATGTTTTTGCCCAAATGAATAGTGAAATGGCAAGCAGATAGAATATAATTGTGGTTCTTAACCACAATGATAAAGATGAGAAGCCCTTATAGAAACATTGAAATGGTATTGACTAGCATGATGAAAGTTACTAGGACAAGAATGTTGGAAAGTCCATCTAGCCAACCATGTTTAGAAAGGAAGGCAAATGAGTGAATAAATGATGGAGAGGTCACACTGTTACATTCAATATTGATAATATCGACATTGACAAAATATATACGAGGTTCTTAAAAACATCTTTTCAGCAATATCGACGAAAATATTGGCGAAATATCAGAAAATATTGGAAAACATAAAAAATGCATAATATATTCATTTTTTGAGATTTTTAAACATATAAAGCAACACCAACATGAAATAAACACATTGGCACATCAATATGAAGAAAGCACTCCTAGATATGATGTAATGGATGTCAAATAAAAATGATATATCAAAGGCGATAACAAATCTTGTTGATCCCTGATCCAATCAAGGACTCAAATGTGGAGAACCAATACAAAATTACATCACATATATAAAAGTATCTCATCATCATGAGTTATATGTAGCAAAACAAACAAAACTAGCAACTAGCTATTTGAGATCAATGCGTTCTCCCCCTTTTATGGGAAAAATCATAGGATGTTTTTCAGGTCTGCCCTTAGCAGTAGAAGGCCATGGCCCTGCACCTAATGTCAGATGATGATTACTAGGTATGGAGCTAAGCTCTCCTAGATGTGTAGAAGATGGTGTTGTCACTGATGCTCCCACTGTCTTCCTGCTCCTCCTCCTCATGCTGCTCCTCCCCTGAGTCCTCCTCTTGCTGCCCCTATACTAATGGTTTCTCCTCTAACCATGTAGGTGACTCCTCCATGATGAGAACCTCAGACTCCACCCTCTAGTTACACAATACATCAATATTGTCTAAGGAAATGGCATCCACATCCAATGGTTTCTCTATTTGCTTCACTCGTAATCGAAGATTGCAATGTGTTGATTTCTAGTAGCATCGGATGTTCTCTAAGTCTCAAATTTTGTAGGGAGGCTTAGATACATGCGTTCTCCAATACCCAGAGATCATTTTGGGAAATTTCACCCGGAGACAGTTTTATTAAAATAATTAATTATTTTTAATGGGTCCCTTAGTCTAAACTTAGGAAATTAAAATAATTAATGGGCATTAATCTAAACTGTGGGTGAAACTTCTAGATGAAGGCAGAGATCAAGTCAATATGATCTTAGCCATTGATTATAATCTAATCTGGGCCGTTGATTGATCAACAAGATGATTATAAGAGGAGGCTTGATGGGCAACTGGAAAACACATCAAGTGAAGATCAGAAGATTGAATTTCTGAAGCAGAGTAGCTGTCGAAGAGGAATTGAAAGTGATCTTTTGCAGTGAGGGGTAGGGATAGTTCTGGTTGGAGATTTCTTCTGATCCGGGAATACTCAACAAAGGAGGCAGAGAGAGATCCAGTAGAGGCAATGCAAAGCCAAAGAGGTTGATGCAGGGCCACACAGAGGCAACACAAAAGCCTAGAGGGAATCCGTAAATTTGTTGGGGAGATCGATTTTTGGAGTCGGAAGACAGGGTGTGAGACTCGAAGGGCAGAAGTCGAAATCCCAGAGGCAAATCGATTAGCTGGGAGTATTGATGCAGACCCCGATAGCTGTGATGTAGGGCCTATGCACTGATTGTGTAGAGGCAGCCAGGGGCTATCGACTCAGTTGTCGGATCAACTAGGATTTCCAGTGATAGTGTGAGGTAATCTCACTCATTTCTCTGTCAGTAATATTCTCTGTACTAGATAGCCAGCAAGGCATCCAAAGATTGTATTCAGAAAAGCTACTGCATAATAATAAAACCCTCAGTGGCTGCACCGATTTTCCCACATCGGGTTTTTCCGGGGACATTTGTAAAAAAAAACTGTGTAGTTGTGGTGTGTATTTCTTTCTTCCTCAGTTTCTTGTTTCCGCATTTTATTTAATTGGTGAAGGCTGTAGTGTTTTCGTTTCGTGTTTACTATAGGAAATAGTAAATAATTTGGTTAGTAATTAACAAATAGGAAAAACGTAATCAGTTGTCGCAGTAGAAATTTGGGCATTCAAATTTTCACATGGTATCAGAGTTGCAGGTTAAACAAGAGAGCAGTGCCGGAAGAGCCCAACACTGAAGGAAGAAGGGAGTTCAAAATTCCTGCAGAGGCAAGAATTGGAATCCCCAGAGAGATTTCTAGATCGAAATTTTCCAATGGTAGAAGGAGCAGCGCAATAATAGCTTCAACGAAGAGGAGGTTTTCTGGTGGGATGCAGTGTTCTGCAGGCAGTTGCTGGGCAGAAAGACATCAAAAGGAAGAAGAGAGACACTTGAGGGAATTCCTAGCCAGGGAATTCGAATTCTCATTTCCTGAGCAGTAGATTTACTGATTCCAGCAGGGAGTGTGTAGGCTAACCTAGTGCTGCTCAAAGGAGTGAGGAGGTCATTTGATAGTTTGATTGGCAGAGATGGCAACCAATCGATTGAGAGATCAGGATAGATTGGATGGGGCATTGAACTATGTGATTTGGAAGGCAAGGATGTCGTGCCTTTTGGATGAGCATTTTCTTAAGATCTACGTCGATAGCATGGTAGCTGAGCCCGCGGATCCAAATCCACTCAAAAATTACAAGGGAGAAGTGGTGAAGAGCAAGTGGATGATCCTCGACGGAGTGAAGGATCATGTAGTTTGTCACATCGTTGGCAGAGGGACTGCCAAGGAGATGTGGGATGCTTTGTCAACACTATATCAGGGAACTTTTGAGCAACAGAAGATGTACTTGGAGCAGAAAATGAGATCCACGTAGATGAAGAAGGGGGATGCTCCAAGTACGATCCGTTCCTTGCTAAGCTTCAGTAGACTCGAGACGAGTTGGTAGTTGTGGGGTCAACACCTCAAGCTTCCGAGATGGTAAGATTGACCCTGAATTCAGTTTCAGAGGAGTCGTAAGTTTTTGTCCACAACATCCTAGACAGGGAGACTTTTCCAGATTGGGATGGAATGTGGACAGCTCTAAAGCAGGAAGAGCTGAGGAGAGACTTGGTCAAGTGTAAACTTGATGGGAGCAACAGCAGTGGGTCGAAGCCCAAGGAGGAGGATGAGAATGCAACCCTTTCATCCGAGGGGAAGCAGGAGCAGCAGAGGCAGAAGAAGGACGTCTTGAAGATTAATTGCTTCAGGTGTGGTGAATTCGATCACTACGCTACACAGTGTCCTCTTAGGAAGAAGGGTAAGGATGAGAAGCATGATCCGTAGGTTGCAGCCGCGAAGATCAAGGAGGAGTTCATCATGAAAACCCAGGTGTCTCTAGGAGGGAGATGGGGAGATCTAGAGCTATAGTTCGAAAGAGTTGCAGATGGGCAGGATCCTTGAGGAGTCCACATCTCAGATCAACACCTTGCTACGGGAGCCCAGATCAGTGGTAGTAGGATGGACTAGTGTTAGTTGGTGCAGAGGAGTGCCGAAGTGACAATTGCAGTGGTTAGAAGCACCAGAGACTGAGCAACACAGAGCTAGAGTTGGCAGCAGTGCAAATGGCACAGAGCAGAGGTCAGCAGCAACACATAGTCTTCAAAGGGTCAGCGAATGGACTAGGAGCAGTTAGAACTCCTCAATGAGATACATCATACTATACACCTGTTTAGTAATTTTCGATGCTTTTCTGTTGCTGATGCAGTAGCAACAACAGGTGGAGAAGGTTGCAGTTGGCAGTGGCAGTGCCAACAACAAAACAGATATAAAATTTCAGAGGGAGTTGCAGTACGGATGCAGTGTTGACAGTGGCAGGGTCAACAACAGTACAGATGCAACATTTGTGCAGTAGTTGGTGCGCAATGATGTCAGACATCAACAACGTAGAGGAAGATGTTACAAAATAGAGTGATGCTCTAGGGGTTTGCATTGCTAGAGCACATTCCTCGCTAAGAGGGAGTGTTGATTTTTGGTAGCATCAGATGTGGTCGGTCTAAGTCTCAAATTTTGCAGGGAGGCTTAGACACATGCATTCTCCAATACCCAGAAATCGTTTTGGGAAATTCCACCCGTAGACAATTATATTAAAATAATTAATAATTTTTAATGGGTCCCTATGTCTAAACTTAGGAAATTAAAATAATTAATGGGTATAATCTAAATTGTGGGTGAAACATCTAGAAGAAGGCAAAGATCAAGTCAATATGATCCTAGCCGTTGACTAGAATCTAATTTTGGACCGCTGATTGATCAACAAGAGGATTATAAGAGGAGGCTTGATGGGCACTTGGAAAACACATCGAGTGAATATTAGAAGGTCGAATTTTTGAAGTGAAGTAGCTGTCAGAGAGGAATTCAAAGTGATCTTTTGTAGTGAGGGGCAGGGATAGTTTTGACTAGAGATTTCTCTTGATCCGGTAATACTCAACAGAGGGGGCAGAGAGAGATCCAGTAGAGGCAGTGCAGAACCGAAGAGGCTAACGCAGGGTCATGTAGAAGCCTAGAGGGAATACGTAAATTTGTTGGGGAGATCGATTTTTGGAGCTGGAAGCTAGGGTGTGAGATCGGGAGGGCAGAAGTCAAAATCTTAGAGGGAAATCGATCAGCGTGGAGCAGTGACGCAGACCCTAGTAGCTGTGACGTAGGGCCTACATGGTGATTGCGTAGAGACTGCGCAGAGGCATACGGGGGCTGTCCATTCTGTCGCTGGATTAGCTAGGATTTCTAGTGATAGTGTGAGGTAATCTCTCTCATCTCTCTGTCAGTGATATTCTCTGTACTGGATAGCCAACACGGCATCCAGAGATTGTATTCAGAAAAACTACTGCATAATAATAAAACCCTCAACTGCTGCACCATTTTTCCCACACTAGGTTTTTTCGGGGAGATTTGTTCAAATACAAATGTGTAGATGTGTTGTGTATTTCTTTCTTGCTCAATTTCTTGGTTCCACATTTTATTTAATTGGTGAAGGTTGCAGTGTGTTCGTTTCTGTGTTTACTATAGGAAACTGTAAATAAATTTGTGTAGTAATTAACAAATAGGAGAAACATAATCAGTTGCTGCAGTAGAAATTTGGGCATCCAAATTTTCACATAATGCACACACACCAAATCATTGAGGCATGAGAACTCAAACCTGTAAGAGTGTCAAAAAAGTTAATTAGTCTTGACACTTGAGGGTCATAAATTGCAATAAATGTAATTTCTCAGTTGAAGGCTGAAGCTCAAAGTTATACGGTATACCTGTTGTGCTTCTTTGAGTGTATCTCCTCAAATACACCCCAATTTTGCTCACGCCCTGAAGAATGATAGGTCTGACTTAGGATTGTGGTGGCCAATTTCTGCAAATTTGGTGCCCTTGCACTATAGCTTCAACACTAAAGATCTACAACAAAATAAAGAAAAGTTAAAAGTTAAAAATTTAAAACATAATTAAACTTTCAAATAAAACATAATTGAATCTAAAAAATCTAGAATTATAAATTAGTAAATTGAAAATTCTAATGAGTCATGACTTATCACTTACGTGGCATGAAGAGGATCCTTTCACGAATAACATCATCGAAGCCAAATAAGGCAACACCATCCCGATACATCTATATCTCATGATTGATTTTGCTGCAAAGCTTGGGATCAGGTACCATCCTATGAATAGAGCTATGGAGCCATTCCATCACCTCGCCATCAAAATCAAAGCCGCATCTTTATGAAAATGCAGGGTTGAGGAAAAGTGCTGCTGCATGAATAGGTCAATGAGGCAACCTTTTCCACCGACTACCAATCACATCCCATAGCATCATCTATCTATTAAACCCACTGGAACCCTTGTCTACATGATAAGCACGAGTGATGTCCTTGGCCCTATCCATGGCCTCATACAAATAAGCCATTGCAGGCTTAACCTGATTTACCAATTTGATAACCTTTACTATAGGTTCACTAACTGAGGACACTTCTTCTACTCCTTGCCAAAATGTGTTAGTGTACACCATTTTTGCAATGACTCTTCCATACTGTCTCCCACTGTATCTACAATCACGCCACTCATTAAAAACCAATGTTGATAATATTGGTATCGGCAAAATATCGGCGAGGGTCCAGAAAACATCTTATCGGCAATATCAGAGAAAATATTGGCAAATATCGGCAAGCATAAAAAATCAATTTTTTTTAGATTTTTAAACTTAGCTGATATTTTCAAAATATGGCGATATTTTGTCGATATTTTCAAAATATGGCGATATTTTGTCGATATTTTCAAAATATGGCGATATTTTGCCAATATTTTGAAAATATCACGATATTTTGCCGATATTTTCAAAACAAAAAATATTGCGATATTTGCTTGGCGATATAACGTTTTGCCGCAAATATCGCAATATTTTCGAATATTGCCGATATTATCAACACTGTTAGAAACAAACATTTGCTTCAACTCAAACTAACATCGAAGAAAAGACTGAAGAGTAGTAAAGTTGGTGGCAAAATGTGTGATTGTAGGATGTAGGGACTCCCTGTTTCTGGTGTATCTCCTCATGAGGCTAAGAACAAAAGCATGGTTATATATAAACTTGGGGATGCTCCTAGCCATATTAATCACCTCCTTGATGATGGAGAGTTTCCCCATAAGCTCAGGCAGCAAATTGATACAATATGTTGGACATGGAGTCTAGAACAATATGTGGTGCCCGTCCGTAAGCATGCAGTTTGCAGCCACATAATTAGCTGCATTATCTGTAATGACTTGCACCACATTTTGCACACCAATCTCCTAGACAAACCCATCAAACAATTCACATAGCAATGCTTCATCTTTTATATGTGCTGATGCATCCACTGATTTAATAAACACTGTACCTTTAGAACAATGTACCAAGGAATTTAGAAGGATCCTACTCTTCCTATCTGTCCAACCATCAGAGATTACTATGCATTCAGACACCTCCCATGTCTGCTTCAACTCTGCCAATCTAGAGTTGATGTCCTTCTTTTTTGCTTGAAGGATTGGCCCTTGTAACTCCTCATATGTAGAACTTTTGTAACCTAGGCCCACAATAGCAGTAGCATCACTCATAGGCTTTCAAAATGGATTTTTTTGGTGATGTTGAGAGGTAAGTCATTCCAGAAAAGACTCCTCCCCTTAATTCTGTTTGCTTCTTTCTTCTCCTTTTTTTGTGCTTCATGTTTGGTTCGTGGAAGAAAAAATGATGACCTTCCACTCTTAGTAACATCAATAGCTGACGCTGTGGAGCCCCTCCCACTACCCTCAGGCTCAATATCGTAAGAAGATATTTGGATCCCTGAAGATTTGCCTGCACGTTCGACCTTGTTTGTAGCTTCCTCTTCTTTCTTTTTGTCTTTTTTCTCAAATGCTTCAAGTGCAACTCTTATAAGGTCCATACTAGACTCCTTAGAAAGCCCAGCATCTGTTGCAAATTCATAGAATTGGCAGTTAAACGATTTCCTTATTAATGACATTAACTTGTGGTGTTTTCGTTATTATTATTAGATCTTTCAATTTATCATCAAGATTATTGCGAAACAACAAATAGAAGTGGACACAAGATGTAGGCACGCTACTAGGGAAAAACCCCACTCTTTGGGGAAAACGCGGTCAAAATTCTTCCTTCAGTAGATTCAAGATGATACGACCAAGACCCTTACAATCTAGAGTAGAGACTTCTTCCATCAAGTCATCCTTGTTTCTCATGGTAATAACAACGAGACTTTCTTTTTGAGATGGCACCAAAACTTCCTTTTAATAGATATGAAATTCTGTGATTGCACCGAGAGTATATCCTGTGACATCCGAACTTCATTTCAGAGGTATCCGAACTTGTCCTTCTGTGATTTTATGCAAGATTTTGTGATGTAATGCGAGTTATTTAGGCTTGTATATTTAGTAGTTTCTCCTTGTAATAGGCTGACATAACATCATGAATAGTTGTGTCATATTTTTAGGTGAGGCCGACATGATCATTCTTGAATGTAGCCGACTTGATGATGATCCATTTGAAGTAGACAAAAGGAGACTAGATGGAGGAGTTTTGATCAATAAACAAATTGACTTTGACCCAAATAAATAATCCTAAAGCCTACAATGGAGGCTTGACCTATAACAAATGACCCAAGCATGAAATCCATGCTTTAATAAGTCAATTTCAATAAAAATTAAATTCTTTTTGCTTTTCTTTTGACAAATATATTACATTTTGACTTCAATTACATTTATGAAGACTAGACCTAGTTACATTTTCCAACAACATCATGTCAACGGAGTCTACCCTTATGTTATTTCAATTGCGTAACCCCTCTCATCATTGTGTACCCACACACTTTGCATTTGAGATATGCCCGATTTGCCCCATGGGCCACCATCAAGTTCCGCATACTGCCAAAATGGGTCGAAGGGCTTTGACATATTGGTAGTGGATTAATAGGCAACATCAAGGCTCAAAATTCAAACCTAGGGCACCAAATTGACAAAAAATTGGCATTAAATCCCCATACACAAAAAATAACAGCCACCTCATTGGAAAGAAAACAATTTTTTAGTACATTATTTACAATGGAAAATGGCAATAAGAGGGTGCGCGTAAGAAAGTTTTAAGAAAATGAACCTTGCTGTCCAAATATGTTGAAAAACCTTGCATTGGTTCATGGGCATGAAAATCATACCAAATGACAAAAAAACAAAGAAGCAAAATGTTGGTAGGCAAAGAGGCAAGCAAGCATGAGCCTAAATCTATGAAAAAATCATTAACATGGGGGTTTTTAAGAACATACCTGTTAATGGAAGAAACTAAGTTTGTCTCACTGGTCTGGAATCTTTGATCCACAATTTGCTTTTGGTTGGTGATGATAATAGCTGTTTGATCCTCAATCCCTCCTTGAAAACCATCACAAAGTTTTCCCCTTCCTTCTCCAAGACTAACAAAGCAAAATGACCAAATAAAACCAAGAAAATCGCTTCTGTAGCCACAGCCCTGCACACCCGGCGATATTTCTAATCGTCGCGCATTATTTCACTAAATATCGCCAATATGATCAACATTCATTACATTCACAATGAAGGAAGATGAATAACATAGTTACTTATCATTGGTGTGTTCCTTTCTTTGCTTTCTACGATTATGTATTCCTGAAAATTCTTTTTTGTTTTAGCATTATTGATAGTCCTTTTAGTTTCAGATTCCCCCCAAACATACATATAATGATCATTTGATGTTTCATTCTTCTTTGTGGAATAGGTGGGATCCGGTGTTGGTTTAGTTGGCATATGTCTCGCTAATGTTAAAGCTTCTAAGGTTTGTTATGTTGCATACCTGATTAAAGATGTATATGATGAAGTTTAAGCTTTTGGTTTGAAAGTCTGTAATGAATAGAAATTTATAAATTGTAGATATTTTTATTAAGTTATATGTTTGGCTGGCCACATTATTTTCTTAATTGCTTGATTTAAACAAATATTTTTTAATCCATATTTTGTCTAAATGAAAGCTTTGAATTTCTATACCGTAGAACAACTAATTTTGTGTTTTACAAAATGCTGACAAAAGAGTAATTGTTATGATAATTAGGTAATATTTTCTTCATTAGTTTCCTACTTGATTTTGCTTCTTGTTACAATGTTAATTCTTTTTATTGTTTATAATATTAGGGTATGTTCATCTCTGGCTACATGTACCATCTCTTTATATGTTTGTTCTTTTATATCTGATTTCAATGTTTTAGGGTTCCTTAAGGGTATTTGTAAATGTTGGATTAGATAACATCAACAAGCATATGCTGAAATGATTCATTGTTATTTTAGTGAACATTTAATAGCAATGTAAGAGGCATCTGGTATTTTGATAACCCCTCATAAGCTCTTGATACGAAGTTATCGTTTGTAATTATTTTGTGGAAATGCCACACCTAGGTGTTTTAACTTGTAAACATGTGTCTGTGTTTTGGAAACAGATCATTGTATTACCTTTGAAATGTTTCAATGACGTTTTGAGATTTTTGAAATACCATATTTTGAGATTGAAATTGCATATTGGCTGTTTTAGTTGTATTGGCCACTTTAGTTGACGTTTCAGTCACTAAAATGAAGAAGAAGAAGTAGAAGAAGAAGAATGTTGATGCTAATTTCTTACAAATCAAGTTATAAATAGACGACTTACACTTAATGTAGTAAAAGGAGAATAGAGGGCTTACACTTAACGTAGTAAAACTCTCCTTTTGGGAGGAGAGTGATGGGTATTCACAATGAGGGTGGTGAGAAGGGTACAAGTGATAAAAGGGAGGAATATGGTTGTTGTACCACTGTGTAGGAGGGTTTTCTGGGGACAACTGCTCTACAAAGAGATGGTATCGCGGGTATAGAAAGGAAATTTGCATGGTCAGGATTGTGAAGGATGCAAATGCTCAAGAAGGCAATGAATCAACCTTTGCTATTGGTGACAAACATGGAGTGGTGGGGATGGGTTCAGGTTTTTAGCAGGTTCTCATGGTTTGGGTTCTCTAGAGCTTGTGTTGGGCATGGTATTGAAGGAAGCAACAATCTCTTTTGTAGGAGAAGCCAATCTTGCAAGAGATCTCCTCTAGGATACATTGCTTTTATTTGTTCAAGGAGTGATAGGTTTGTCAAAGTAATGGTTTACTCTCTAAATGCCAAATTTACAAGAGCTAGGGTTTCTTGTTTGAGCAAAAGCAAGCAAGAGTGGCCCTCTCTAACTTTAAAAGAAGTTGTTGCTTCTATGGAAGAGGAATGTGCAATGGGTTCTAACCTTGGTTTATAGGAAATGGATGTTGAAAGGGAGGATATGGATGCCATTTGGGTATTGAAAATGTGGACCCCTCATGCAATCCACAAGTTGACAAGTCCCCTCTTGCTCATGTGTCTTTGGATGTGGTGATAGGCCATGGAAATCCTTTAATTTAGCACTATCGTCTCAGGCTGGCTTGATGGTATAAGTAGAGCCATCTGTATAACCTTTAGTCAATGCTAGTTTCTCATTGGGTTCACATGTAGATTACTTTAACTTAATCCTTGTTGAGGAGAAATACTATTTTAAGGGATAGATTCAGTTAGGGCAGAGGGATGATTTTTTTTTTTTTTTAGATGAGGAGGCATTTGATTGACAATGTCATTTGAATTGAGAGGCCAAGGGGATTTCTTGAATTCCAACTGGGGTGTAGGTTTGAGAAATGTTAAAAGGTTGCCATGTGCCAAGTGTTGTAGTTTGGTACTTGAAATATTGTTGGCTCCCTTGCAGTAATGGAGGGTGGATTTTAACTTAGAGGATCATGGTTAGGCTAAATACCTTTTTTGGCTAGAGTTCCCAACCTTTCCTATTGATAATTTGATATATGCCCTTTTGTTTATCTATTTGCAAAGCACTTTTGTAGAGTTCTTATCGTTGATGGTCAAGAAAATTCTTTTAAGGCTAATCCAAGGGTTTGTGAGGAGGTGGATTTGAATATACATTTTTTTACTCTTCTTGTCTATGATATCGATGATATCAAGCAATTGAAGGTTTGGTATCTCTATCTTCTGAATGGTTATCTGGTAAACAATGCCAAAAATCATTTGATCAAATATTTCTCTCTTCGATGGCCCTATTGAGGGAGGCCATGGGTGTGGGTTTGGGTGTTGGTGCTCTTGCCTCTTAGAGTGCAAGGATAGGTGACACTTCTATGGCATGAGGCCAATGAGTAGGGGCTCGTGGTCCCTCAATGGTTGTTGTAGGAGAGGGTGGATTTTCTTCAGGTGGTGTGAGATGAGGCCCAGGTGGCTCCATCTTTGGTGGTTTAGGGTTGAGTGCAGATGGGTTTATAATCAATGGTGTAAGATCGGTCTCAGTGAAGGGTTTTGAGTGGCTTGGTGGTTCGATTGATGCACAATAGCTTTGTCATTTCGAAGAGGTAGTCTAGTGCACTTTGTTTCTTAGGCCTTTTCCTCCAAGGGGGTTCAATTCTTTCTAGTTCCAACATCTTGGAGATTGAACCATGTTGGTAGGTTTAATGTAACAAGTAAAAGGAGGTTTCCTTCCTTGCTAATGTGGATAGGTTTGAGGTTGATTTGAACCCCAAGATGTGAATGAAGTCTTATAAGGATGTGATGGTTCACTCGTTTGATCATTGGTTTCTAGGTTTGTAGATAGATGATAGGTTTAGTTGTTTAAAGTTTAAACCTTCATGTTCCTTTAGAATGGAGCTCTTTTTTATTATCTTGGAGTGTTCAATGGGATAGTGATTCTCAGTTGCAAGCAAATTGTTTGAGTGTTGTAATATGTTTAGTTGGATGTGGATTTTTTACAAGATGTCAAATCAGTAGGTTTTGAGCTTCAAAAGTAGATGATTTATTGATGGTATGGCCTTTTTTATAACTTCAGATCATTGTCAGGGGAGTGGAGGCATTGTGATTTCCTATCATCCTATTGTATCCTACTTGTATAATTTTGTGGTAGCTTCTCTTTTGGATTTGGGAGTTCATTTTGATTAGGTCATTCTTTTGATCCAAGATAGGTTGATTAGATTGTGTGTGATCTAAGCTCGTAATCTAATTACAAAGCATAATAGACTTTGGGATCGTATGGCTTACACTCTCCCAACTATAGAGTGGTTTGTTGGTGGGGATTTTAACATGGTGGAGTGGGAGAGTGATTGATGTGGTGGCACGAAGATAGTGATTAGGGGTGTGAAGAAGTAGATTCGGTGTTAGTCTAAGGACCAAATCCAATTGTTTGCCCCCAATTTGAAGTGAAGGGGCTTGACTATATGAAAATTTCACTATTGAAATTCTATTGCAGCAACTGGAATTAATTCTTCTAACTGTTAATTAATTTAGCAGTTTATTGCTACGACAACAACGAATTAATCACACTACAATCTTCACAAATAAAAATACTCTAGAGGATAAACTGGAAATTGAGAAAATACTGGCACACACATACAAAAATATAACACTGTTGGTTTTAGACAAATGTCCCCTGAAAAACCCAATGTAGGAAAACGGTTGCAACAATTGAGGGTTTTTATTAGTAAGCAATAGTGAGAAATTCTGAGTACAATCTATGGATGCTCAACTGGCAATCCAATCAACAAAAGAAACTGGCCAAAATATCTGTGAGGCAAATACCTCAACACCATGTCTGATCCAACTCCGAGAACTAGAAAAATTAGCTAGTTGTACAACCTCTGCACAGTGCTTGTGTAGGCTCTGACTCGCTAAGCTCGAAAATGTTGGAAAAATGACATCCTGGCTAATTGCACCTCTTGAAGGAATTCGCTTGGCCTCCTGGAGAATTCGTGGACAAACTACAATTGAATCACTCTTCCCTTTAGCAAAGTCGATCTCCCTTTGTAGCTATCTGCGCTAGATCTATGTAGCTTCTCTGGGAAATTCAATCCTTCTGCTGCTGAATCTCTGGAACTAGAAGACGTCCTCAGGACTCATTGTCTCTTCCCATCCCTGTCTCTACTTCCCTTCTCCGGATCGAACTCTTCTGGTAGAATGTTGTTGCTCTCTGGAAAAATGAAACTGCCCAAGGAAATCGATATCAAGTGTGTTCCTCCATCTACCCATCGACCCCGTGGGACTCCAATGACCAATATTAAAACTTAATCAATGGCTGAGATTATTTCTTAGTTGATTCGTGTGAATTTCTAGGGAAATCTTACCTTCCTCAATTAATTACTGTTAATTACTCATTTTCTGTAAGTTAGACTTAAGAAAAATTTAATTATTGATTAATTAACTTAATTAAGGCACTTCTAGGTGGATTTTCCTAAAACCTCCTTTGGGTTATGGAGTCTTAGTGTTTCTTAGCTTCTCTGATAACTAGTGAGACTAGAAGACCATCCAATGTTACAAAAACCAACACTCCTTCTTAGCAAGGAAGGTGTTCTAGTACTGAACAACTCCAACACCCTGTCGTTGAATCATCCTCCCATATACCTTGCTGATGTCTGGCCACTGTTACTGCCTGCCACTGCCCACCAACCACTGCCCAAGTTTGATGTTGCATCTCTGCTATTGTTGACACTGCTATACAGCTGCCAACTTTGCATCTGCATTGCAACCCCCTCTCAATTGTTGTTTCTGCTACTACGACTACTGCAACTAAGAAGAATTTGAAATACTGAATCAACTGTCTCTGTGCTGCATTTGTCTCTTGAGCAAGTGGTTGCTACTAGCCACTACACTGTCCATTGAAGAATCTGCGCTGCTGCTGTACTATTGCCAACTCTGCTCTGTGCTCCTTAACAATTGATTGTAACTAGTTTGCAATTGTCACTCCGAAATCAGACTGCATCAACTAACATTGATCCATCCTGCTACTAAATACTGTGGGCCCTCGTAGCAAGGTAATGATCCATGAGGAAGACACCTCAATGGACCCTGCCCAACCCTCTGCGCAGCTCTGGGACTATAACTCAATATTGCCCCACCTCACTCTTGGAGCTTTAGCTGCAAACATGGCGAAGTCTTTCTCCAACCCAGAGGACAATTTGTCTATCTCTACGGATATTGCCGCTTGGTCCTTCTTCTCCTGCTTGTCCTTCTTCCTTTGAGGGCACTGATTACTGCAGTTGCCAAACTCACTGCACTTGAGGCACTAATCTTAGATAGCTACCTATTTTTCTCCTTCTTCCCTTGTCCTTGACTGGGACCCTTTGATGCAAGGGCCACATTCTCTTCCTCCTCCTCACCTTACTGTTGCTTCCGCTGATGGAGGCCTTCACACGTGATTGCCTCATCTTCTCCTACAACAGGTCTGACCACATATTGTCCTAGCCAAGTAGAGTATCTCGTCCTAAAATGCCTTTAACAAAGATCTCCTAGTCCTCTGAGACACTGTTTAGGGCCAAATGCACGAGCTCTGTAGTTTGAGGCGCCTCCCAAACTGTTGCAAGTTGATATCAGATTTCCTGAATTCTGGTGAGAAAGGGATCAATGCCTTCACCCTTATGCATTGTGAGGTTTCTCAGCTTCTCCTTCAGGAACATCTTTCGCTGCTTAGAACGATTTTGATATAGATGAGCAAGAGCATCCCACACCTCCTTGGTAGTGTTCTTGCTAGATATGTGTGAAACCATATGGTCCTGGACTCCATCCAGAATCATCTGCTTTGCCTTAGCCATCTCTTTCTTGTAATCTTTCAGTTGATCTGCGTCAATCCGTACTGCCACCACGTTTTCTGCAAAGGTCTTCAGGCCATGTTCATCTAACAGGAAGGACATCTTAGCCTTCTAGATGACATAGTTGGAGGCTTCCACAAACCTATATTGATCTCTAAGCCCAGCTGTGGCCATCTCTAAAACTGGAACGAAAATCTCCCTCTTACACCTGCTCGGCTGTTGAATCTGCTATTCTCACTCCCTTCTGGAGTGGGAAAATCTACTTGCATCTACTGCTAACTGCGAATGGAAATATAGATTTCTAGACTAGAAACCCTCTGAGAGAAATTTGTCCTGTTTGTGTGCTTCCTCTTCCACCCAGTGCTGATTCTGCTGCTGCAAAACCCTCCTACACCCAAACAAGGAATATTCTCAGCGGAAATCTGAACTACTACTGCTCCCTTTGCCTACTGGAATCACTCAATTTGGCAAGCCAAATTTTTATTCCAACTTGCACTGAAAAAATTGAACTACCCAGCTATTTGCATTGCCTAGCTAGGCATTGTGCAACCCTCAGAAAATTCGTCCCGTCGCTCCCTCTGAACAACACATTTTCTTCTTCTACTTCTGAGCTTCCTTGACCGATAAAATCGCTCTAATACCATGTAAAAATTTCACTGCTGAAATTCTATTGCAACAACTGCAATTAATTCTTCTAACTATTAGTTAGTTGAGCAGTTTGTTGCTACGACAACAACGAATTAATCACACTGCAATCTTCACAAATAAAAAAGATTGTGGAAGATAAACTGGAAACTGAGAAAATACTGGCACACACCATTGTTTTTCGACAAAAGTCCCTGGGAAAACTCAATGTAGTAAAACCAGTTGCAGCAGCTGAGGGTTTTTATTATTAAGCAGCAGTGAGAAATTTCGAGGAAAATCTATGGATGCCCAATTGACAATCCAATCAGCAAAATAAACTGGCCAAAATATCTACAAGGCAAATACCTCAACACCACGCTTGATCCAGCCTTGACAACTGGAAAAACTGTTGACAAATGTAGGGCATTAGCATTAGTTGATTTCTCTTCTATGGTGACTACTTGTGAACGTGTTTTACTTGATTAGATTAGGATCTTATTTACGTTAGATTATTAGTATTCTTCTTCATCAAATAGTAACCAATGCAAGAACATAAATAGACAAGAGACACAACATGTAGGCTATGATTTAGGGCCAAAACCTCTCACTCTTTGAGAGGACAACTCACACAAATTCTTCTTATAGAGATTCCAATTGACGAATACCAAGACCAAGATCCCTAACCTATTAGCCACTCCATGATCAAGATACAAGTCCTCTTCTACTTCTGTCTGCTATATTCCTCTTCCACTTCTAAGACTACATCACTAGAGACCTTCACTATGATAGCAATGAGAGAGCTCAGAAATCCATCACTATATTTAAAGACTTCATCACTGTACTGTAATCAAGTCCAAACTACTGGATCCTTCTCCCTGTGGCAGCACCGAGGCTTCTTTGTCTAAACAAAACTTGAAACATAGTCTTCTTATCTTACGAACAATGGACCCTCCTCAACACCAAAACAGTGTCACTGCATTCTCCTATATGAATTTGTCTTCTGTGTTAGGCACCTGAATGGAGGTATCCGAATTATTCAATGTCTTTGTCTTCTGAAATCACAATCAGAGACCACCGAAATTCTAACTGTAGTTTCTTCTTAGACAATCTGAAACTTATTGTAACGAACTAAATTTATATAAAAATAAACAAAAATAATGTAAAAAACAACAAATAAGATTAATGATTAATTAGTTTGCAATTAATGAAAAGGTATGTCCCTAAAGGACATAAATGTTTGTGAAAGGGTACTTACTTGGCTATATATCCAAGACCCTCATTCTCATTTGTGTCATCCTACATCACTTCTTTATACAATATACAATTTACACTTACTATCATACGATGGATGTATTTGTCTATGAAGTAGTTTAATATTTCCGCCGCATATACGACTAGTGGTCATTACACTTATTCTTCGTTGTTATTGTGATTTCTACATAAGAGGGATCCAAATTCCTTTATAGAATTGTAGCATGCATCCTTGTAACCTTCGCTGAAATAGAGGTAAACCGAGTCTCCTTTTCTTCTCTCGAAATTACAACGAGATTTGAATTGTCTTTTGATTGTGATTACATCGAATATGATGTACCCATTCGAAACCTTTTTGAACTCTTTTCTGTCTTCTACAACGAAAGGCTCAGATATGCGTAGTCTGTTCTCTGTGTTTATGCGAGGAGCCTAGCCTATAGTGATTCAACCATATATTCGAGTTTAGCATCCGAATGGGTGTGACACTTTTGGGTGAGCCGACATAAGATATTACTTCATATTGCAGGTCGACATCAAGTCAAGAGGATTGTGCTTGTCTTTTAGAGGGCTTTCTAGACACTTCTTTGACTCATATACATTTTACATATGCTCAAGAAGAGCTCTTCATACATGACATTAATTCTTTGACCTTAATGACAAATCGTAAGGTTTTCAATGGGAGCCACCTAAAATAAAATCACTTGCTCATGAAACCCATGAAGCAAGGCTTACAAAAATAATTTTATTTCCTTCATTACATCATTTACAAAAGTCACCATTACATGTCATTATGAAGATCGAACCTAGTTACACTTTTCAACACTCCCTCTTAATTAGGGAGGTATTCATAATGGTGCTTGGTCATTCTCAATCTAAAGAATTTCTCATAAGAAGAATTCGGATTTGTAACTCATTTGTATACTATCATATCAACCAACATTGTTACATAGCAAGGCCTTGACTAACAATTCCATCTCTTCACAAGATTTGAGCTTAATGCTGGTGAGACCAGTGATTTATACAAACACTCATCATTGTCTCTCTCGGAACATATCCTATTTGGGTTCTCTCAGGTAATCCTCCATGAGGACTATTCTTATCTTGGACTCCCCAATCCTCAAAGAATATCGGTCCTCCACGACCACTCTTTCATGGGATGGCCTATCTCATCCCCCAAGTGTATCAAATGCCAATTGATTACACAATCCTCCATTCCGTCTTCCCAGGTGAGCACCAGAACGACATGTCTATCTCTCCTTATCAAACTAGGATGACATATTCCATTAAAGGAATGTGTTCATTCCTATCACAAAGTAATGTACCTAAGCTCCCTACTAAGGAATTTTCCAGGTTTCTTCCAAGTAAGAAACTTTTTTTTTTTCAGGATCCCTCTTAACCAGGGACCTATAGCAGCTCCTCATGTGGAGATCCTAAAACAACTAGCTGCTTGAAGAGCTCCTTCCTTCGATGTCATGAATTTCTTCTTCATTAAGGAGTCTTCATCTTTGGGAATTTCTTGATAGGTCACAGATCATCCATCACTTTTATCCTTGAGTTAGTTTTGTCCTTAACTCATTGAAAAGTGATCCATTAGATTTTTTCATTTGGCTTTGCTTCATGTCATTTTGCTTTCATGCCATATTTTTCGGAAGGACATTACATCCTTTTATATGGTCTTCTTGGAAGTCATCCATAGATTTCCCTTTGGGATTCCTACATAAGCTCATCTAGATATTAGTTTGAAAATAAGTGAACACTTTCAATCACTATTATCTTTGTGATGATCTTTCACCATGATATTGTTGATTTCTGGTAGCATCGGATGTGCTCTAAGTCTCAAAATTTGCAAGGAAGCTTAGACACATGCATTCTCCAATACCCAGAAATCGTTTTGGGAAATTCCACCTCAAGAGAATTTTATTAAAATAATTAATTGTTTTGAATGGGTCCCGAAGTCTAAACTTAGGAAATTAAAATAATTAATGGGTATTAATCTAAACTGTGGGTGAAGCTTCTAGAAGCAGGCAGAGATCAAGTAAATATGATCTTAGCCATTGATTAGAATCTTATCTGGGCCATTGATTGATCAACGAGAGGATTATAAGAGAAGGCTTGATGGGCACTTGGAAAACACATAGAGGGGAGATTAGAGGTTTGATTTTCTGAAGCAAAGCAGATGTCGAAGAGATTTTTGATAGTGATCTTTTGCAGTGAGGGACATGGATAATATCTAGAGGGAAATCTTTATTGGTTAGAGAATACTCAGCACAGAAGGCAAAGGGAGATCCAACAGTGGAAGCATAGAGCCAGAGGGGTTGATGCAAAGCCACGCAGAGGCAATGCAAAAGCTGGGAGGAAGTCCGGAAATTTGCTGGAAAGATTGATTTCTGAAGCTGGGAGCCGGGGTGTGAGACTGGGAGGCAGAAATCTGAGTCCCTGGGCAGCAAGTCGATCAGCTTAAGGAGTGACACTGTCCTAGAGGATTTGATGTTGGGTTGACGCAGAGACTGCACAGAGGCAACCCAAGGTAGTCAAGGACAATCATTCAGGGGTTGGATCAACCAGGATTTCCAGTGATAGTGTGAGTTAATCTCACAAATCTCTTTGTCAGTGATATTCTTTGTAACTGGATTGCCGGGAAGGCATCCAAAGATTGTATTCCGAAATTACTATTGCATAATAATAAAACCCTCAGAGCTACTGCACTAGTTTTCCTGCATTGGGATTTGCTGGGGATGTTTGTCCAAAAATAACTGTGTAGATGTGTGTGCTTATTATTTCTCTCGTGTGCTGTATTTAGTTTCCATAGTTTATTTTGGTGTAGGCTGCAGTGTATATATTTCAGTGTTTGTTGTAGAAAATTGCAAATAGCTTGTTCAATTAATTTAACAAGTAGGTGAAATATAATTAGTTTGCTGCAGTAGGATTCCGGTAACTGATTTTTCACATGGTAACAGAGGACAAATTGTAAGCAAAAGAGCTCAAAAGCAGAAAGGAAGAGGGAGTTTGAAATTCCTACAGAGATAACAATTTGAAACCCGAGGAGGCAACGCTGTTCGAAGGCTTGAAAGGTGAAGTCTGAGGAGAAATCAATTTCTCTGAGAGAGTCGATAGAGAAATTCGATTTCCAGTTCGAAAACTTCCAGAGGAAGAACCAACAATGTATTTTTCTTGCAGAGAAGATCTTCAGTTGGGACGTAGACATTTTGCCTTAATTGCCAGGAGAATAGCGTCAGTGGGAGAGAAGGAGACACTATGAGGGAATTTCTTCCTTAGAGAATTCCTAGCTAGAGAATTCGAATTCTCATTTGCTGAGTAGCAGGAGGAGAGAGGAGGTCATCCAACTTTTTTGATTGGTAGAGATGGTAGCCAGTGGACTGAGAGATCAGGATAGGCTGGATGGGGCAATCAACTATGTGATTTGGAAGGAAAGGACGTCATGCCTTATGGATGAGCATTTTCTCAAAGTCTATGTCGACAACGTGGTAGCTGAGCTCACAGATCTAGATCAACTCAAGAATTTCAAGGGATAAATGGCGAAGACAAAAAGAATGATCCTCGATGGAGTGAAGGATCATATAGTCTATCACATAGCTAACAGAAATACTGCCAAAGAGATGTGGGATGCATTGTCAACACTGTATCAACGATCTTCCGAGCAATGAAAGATGTACTTGGAGCAAAAGATGAGATCTATGCACATGCAGAAGGGGGAACACATTGATCTGTTCCTCACGAAGCTTCAGGAGACCCGGGACAAGTTAGCAACTGTGGGGTTGACACGTCAAGGATCTGAGATGTTTAGGTTGGCCCTCAATTCAGTCTCAGAGCAGTGGCAAGTCTTTGTCTAGAGCATCCTGGGCAAGGCGACTTTGCCACACTGGGATGAGATGTGGGCAGCTCTCAAGCAAGAGGAGATGAGGAGGGACTTGGTCAAGTGTAAACTTGACGGAAGCAACAACAGTGGGGCGAAGCCCAAGGAGGAGGAAGAGAATGCATCGCTCACATCCAGGGGTTAGCAAGAGCAATGAAAGAAGAAGAAAGATGTTTTGAAGATAAAATGCTTATGGTGTGGTGAATTCAGTCACTACGCAATACAATGTCCTCTCAGGAAGAAGGACAAAGATGAGAAGCATGATTCGAAGGTTTTGCAGCAAATATTGAGGAAATGAGTTTGCCATGACAACCAAGATACCTCCAGGCTATGTCACATGGTTCGAGTTCGAATTCGAGTTCGACAACAATTAAGTTCGATTCGAATTCAAATTTTCCAATGAGGTTCGTATGAGGTTCGACTATACATATTTTTCAACATATATATACATATATATGACATAAAATAATAATAAATTGAAATCAACCAATAAAGCTATATGAGCAAGATTTCTCATTGGTAAGCATACATGAATAACTTAATCATACTATAACATCTAATTATCAAAGACATTAGTTAAATGTAAACATACACCATAGTAGTTTGCAATTTGCAAATACAAAAATGGATGCATAATTTTCAATTTCCAAGATTTAAAGAATGACTATAATGACAAATACTTGTGCTCTCTAAAAAATCATATAACTAAAACATAATCAAAATTTAAACATACACATTACAATAGAACTATATTGCAAAATCATGGAGCACATCTTCAAATTTCAAAATTTTAAAAAGGAAGTCCATAATGTGAAGTAGTTATAATCCATAAAATTGTTCTACAAAATTCAAAAACATAGATGATCCATCCTTATGGCCAAAAAGCTCTAAATCATCAGAAGCACATGGCCTAGTAAAGCCACTAGAATGGTGATCATCAAACTCATCATTTGACTCATCTAGTGAGTCATCATCAATGCTAATGTCATCTTCTTCTGGCATGGTCTCCAACCACGATTGAGAGGAACTAGATGCATCTTTGGTTACATTGCTCAAGGCCAACTTCAAATTACTACGAACATAAACAAGGTCTTCCAACCTTGTAGACAATAATTTGTTTCTTTTCTTGGATTGAATATGGTTAAAGTTTCTCCAGTTCCTTTCACAAGCAGAAGCACTTGATCCCTGGCTCAAAACACGAATTGCAAAACGTTGCAATTCAAGGGTCTCTGATCCATAAAAATGCCACCATCTCCCTGGAGGGACATTGGGCCTATCTTGGACAACACTGGTCCTTGCAAATATTCCCTCTTCACACCTGTATGCCAGACACTGCTCTCTAAGTTTCCTAGATTATTCTAAATCAAGAATCAACCATTCAATTGCTTCATAAAGGCCATGCATGACTTCTGCATCATTTGTTCTTTCTATCCCTAGGAGTCTAGGATCCGAATAACAAGGTGCTGCGTGTAAAGGGCTATGTAACATGTTCCATATTTCATCGATCACCTCCCATATTTATATGTACTCATTTTCCTCATTATTAAAAGATTTTGCAATGGCTTCTTTGGCACGATCCATGCTCTCATAAACAAAACCCATGCAAGGAGTATCACTATCAACCATGCGAAGCATATCAACAATTGGTTCACATGCTTTTAACACCTTTAGAGCATTGTCCCAAAAAGCATTCCCTAAAATCACCCGTTCCAATTCCTTTCCTTTAGCTTCCTTTGAAAGGGGAGAGTTTTCCCACTCATTGTGGCAAAAAACACCTCTTATACTTTATTTTTCTTCAACCAATCTTTTGAGAGTGATGTAATATGTAGCAAATCTGGTGTCACAAGGCCTTAACAGCTCTCTAGATGCTTTACTCCTCTACACACTCAAAGTGAGTTGATGGTTGAATATGAAGTAAGAAATCTGTTTCCTCTTCCGAACTGTCTCATTAATCCATGGGAACTTTGCCAAGTCATGCAACAATAAGTCAAGGTAATGAGCATCCCAAGGTGTCCAATATTTTGTTTTGTTTTTGTCCATGATCATCTTTCTTGCTCCAAGACAATTTGCAACACTATCAGTTAGAACTTGGACCACATTTGCTTCTCCAACTTCAAGAATAGCTTCCTATAAAATCTTGAAAATGTATTCAGAGGTCTTCTTGTGCCCTGATGCATCAACTACTTTAAAAAAAGTACCCTTGTAGGGCAATAAACCAACACATTAATTAGATGTCTATGGTTCATATCTGACTAGCCATCTGATAGAATTGTGCACCTTGTTTCCCTCCAAGGGTCTTTGATCTTTTGCAATTTATTTGTCACCCTTTCTTTTGACCTCTTCAAAAGAGTGGTCCTTACAGTCTCAGAACTAGGAGGGGCATATCCTTTACCAAAATTTGCTATCATCTTACATGCATTGATGAAATAGGGACTTCTTGCAACATTAAAAGGAATGGCAGATTCAAAGAACATATCAGCGATAGCATCATCAACATCTTGCTTTGGTGTGGGCTTCCGAAGAGAATTTAATGTTGCTTTCCCACTTGATTTATGGCTTTTTGCCTGAGACGAGCTTCCAATGCTAACCATGCTTGATGAAAGTGAGGAAAATGAGCTATAATTCATTGCAATTTCTGCTTGAACAAGCTGCCTTTTGTTTTCTTTCACCTGCTTGTTACCTTTCATTTTGTCATAATCTTGTTGAGGTATCTCCTTGAGCTCTGGAGGCACATTCTTGCAACCATCGACACCACCTCCTTTACCATTAGAGAAAGACAACAAGTGGTCCATCACTCTAGTTAAAGAACCAACAAACTCAACATTACATAGTTTGCATTTCAAATGTCTCCCATGAGCCCCATCCAATTTATCTACATATTTCCATGCTTCTGTTGTTGATTTTAGAGGTGTCATTGCAATTATTTCTGCATTTTGTTCACATAGTATGATTGAAATTTAAAAATTTAAATAAAAGATAAAATAATAAAATAGAAATACAAATAAAATTTGATAAATATGGAAAGATTTTAAACATTTTAAGTTTTTGAATTTCACTAGAAATCTCTTTTATTACTCTATGTGACAACTTAATTTTTAATGAAACCACAACTTTACATTATCTAAATCACATTTATAAATACATAGATTATTTTAACAAACTCAAAAATCTGAAATCTCTAAAGCATTTTCATTATACAATTTTAATGACTAAAATTTACCATTCTAAAATTCCTACTTAAATTTTAAATAAAGCTAATAAAAAAT